>JALLBA010000609.1:0-15642 GCA_036939675.1 Cyclostephanos invisitatus
AAATGAATTCTAGATATGTGCTTTCTCGAATATACATAGTAGTTTCTCTCTTTTCACTTCCAGAAGAAGAAACAACTGAGAAAACACATATTAGCGACCACCAGTGTTTGATGAGAAGTTGTGTAAGAACTCATAAGAGCATGACATTTTGATATTCTGTCCTTTCCCTCATCTCCAATACCATTTAAAGGTATCTACTTTACCTACGATCCTCTACGAGGAGTACTTAGATGCCAACCGAAATCATTATCAATCGTAATCTGAAGATAAATAACATACATACATGAAGGTTTTATGTTATGTCTGAACAATGTGTTTTCCTGTGTGCTCTTAACAGAGAAAATACTTGACAAAAATCTACCTGAAAAAATAATAATACAAAAGCTACCAGAGAGTCCGAAGTGATTGGCTCACACCTTGGAGAGGTATATGTTTGCTTTAAGAGGAGGTAGTAATTGTAATGTTGACACAAAAGTAAACGATAGAATAATGTTATTTAATGTTAAATCTATCATACGTGGGGGATGGGCATCACAGGCTACGCACCTTGCATTGTCGGACCCCCCATTTCATCGTGACTGTGCCACCGTTGTGCCCAACAACGCTATGGTACGTCCGCCGCTGCCCCTACCCTTCTCTGCTGCCCCGCCAATGCCACCTCAACAAAGCAACACGGTGGCACAATTTCCACCGCTCTCCCGCCCCACTGCCATGTGGGCGCCGCACACCCGTCGAAGCACACCTTATAAACAGCACGGCATTTCCGCTGCTGCCGCCCCAACAATGCCACCGCATCAACAATGATGATGGCTGAGTCGGGAGCCCTACGGCGGCCGCCGCCTCATTGGACGACACAAATACACTTCCACCAGTCTTGTTGGGGACGGCGGGGGAGAGGGGATGCTCGACTGCCAGGATCGGAGTTGACGAAGACAACAACGAAGTCGCAACCTCCTCTTCTCCCTCCTCCCATCATTATCATCATCCCCCTGCCAATCTCTCCCCTCACAACTTTTCATTTGCTGCTCGACAACCTCATCCTCATCATTGTTGTTGTTGTCGCGATGACACGGGGGAGAGAAGGTAGTGGGTTGATGGCAATGGCAACAACGGCATCATCATCACGACCTCCCCTCTCCCCTCTTGCCGTCGTTGTCATTGTTGTCGTCATCTTCCCGTCACCCGCGCTCACCTGCATCTTTGCCCTCGCGGCTCGATGATGACGATGATGACATCACTTCTCCATCCCCTCATTACTTGGTCTTTTTCTTTTAATTTTATTTATTCGCCATTGGGACAAACAAATGTGCCACTTCTGATTTTTATGAAGGCGAAGAGCGAGGGGTGGTGGGCTGACATAGATGGTATTGGCCTTGCTTCACTTCGTTGCAATTAACAAGCTCAAGAGGCAGAATTTTGACATCAAGAGCATCACGAGGTGTGTCGTGTACGGCTCCGTCTGCTCTTTTTTTTACACCTTGCAAAAATTCCATCGCTTTGTTTTGTTCGGTTTCAAGTTTTTAGTGACTCGCCGCAAGCGGCTTCTTATTCAAATATCAATGTGGTAATAATATGGTCATTACTCAGTGTGAATCTCCGATATCGGTGGGATGCTAGACACTGGGGGTCATATCTCACAAATATGTGTGTCATTTTGGCTGGAACACACGCAAGAGAGTAGAAGTTTTGCTTGTTTGCACATGTTGCATTTTACTCTTGACTCTCCATATCCACCAGTGACTCAGGAAGGGGCTAATGGTATTAGTAAGTAGGTAAGTACGATTCCATGTTTGCCAGGCCCGTCTTGTTGCAAAAATTGAAGGCAATATTTGGTCGATATTTGAAATGGCGGGATCGCCCAAATATCGCACGACCGAATATCGACCAAATATCGCCCGAAACCTCCCTAGGCGGGATTGATTTTTCAGGAGGTTTCAGGCGATATTTGGTTGATATTTTGAGGCAATATTTTCTCCCTGTATGCTACTTTATTATTCGTAGTCCTGTTCCGCACCAACAAAAAGCGACAGACAAAAGTCGACAGACAAAAAGCGACAGACAAAGAGCTCTCTTGCATCAGCCCATATAACCCTATCATTTCCCCCCGCCCCCGCCCCTCTCCTATCCACTGTAAATCATGGGTGTGAACAATGAAAAGAAAAGAACACTGCTCTGTCTAGCACTCTTAGAGGAAGAATATTCCCATAATTTATGTCATGATGATACAACTCTAAGCAGAATCCTCCATCCTTACTTAAGATATCGCAAGTTTTCAAGAATTAGGAGAGAGGCCTGGACAAAAAAAAGGTTGCGTCAAAGGCGAACCTTTTCTTGGTCTATCAATAACCTAACCAATTGCCAGTTCCGTAGATTTTTTAGGATGTCACCTGAATGCTTTGAGTTATTGTGCAATAAGATTAAGACAAATGTCGGGGAGCATGTATTCAAAAGTGAATCATATCTTGATGACTTGTACAGGGGTAGGCTTGTTCCACACCCGGATGAAGCTATGTATGTGCATCGTTTGATGAGTCTTGCTGCAGCTGCTAGAGCAGTTCATGGGGATTTCATATAGATTGCATTAACTCTGCGTCTACTAGCCGGGGGATCATACTTGGATCTCGCTTTGATCTTAGAAACAAATCCTTCATATGCTATTTTTATTTTCCATAAGGTCATCAGAGAGTGGATACTTGATGACAAGCTCATCAAAATTAATAATATTGTCAGGATTTAGCTAGGATGAATGAAGTTGCCATTAAATTTGCTCACGATTCAGGTGGCATCCTTGGTGGATGTATCGGTGCCATTGATGGCTAGATTGTCAAGATCCAGCGACCATCAAAGAGAGACAATGTGATGGATCCAAAATCTTTTTACAGTTGCAAGGGTTTCTTTGGCATCATTGTGCAAGCTATTGCAGATAAGAAGAAACGAAGACTGTTTCGAAGCATCGAGTCTCGGGGTGCTGAGCACGACTCCTCAGCATTTAAGCATACCAATTTATACAACTGGCTCTTGAGTAATTGGGTGCCACTGAAAAAAGGGATATTATTTCATAGGCAATTTGGCATATTCTTTGAAACATTCCTTCACACACCGTATGATAATACGGTCCATGGTACTCCAGATGAAAATTACAATTAGTTTCACTCTTCATCAAGAATTGTAATAGAATGCACCTTTGGTGAAATTGATCTGCGGTGGGATATTCTTTGGACACCATTACACTTCTCATTGGATCGCAACTGCAAGGTAATAGACGCCTGTATTCGATTGCATAACTTCATCATCAACTTCAAAGACGCGTGCAACGTCGGTAGAAATGCAATTGACAGAGAATACGAGTTCGAAATTTTTGACGATGAGTGTAGAAGATTCCTTGATGTGTGTCCAGATCTAGAGATTGAAGAGGGAGGGGTTCATGGTGTTGAATTAGACGTTCGGCAAGATGTAGACTTTAACCTATCAAGAGGCAGGAGACCAACAAGGACTGAGTGTGTTTGTGAGTCCGAAGCACGGATGTGGCGAGACATGCACCATGACAATATAGCTCGCCAACGACTGGTGAAACCACGAAGTAATTGGTATCGTGTGAACAATCGAGTACGAAGCAGTGACTAAAATTCTATATATGATCTATGAATCCCTACTCATTAATATCTTCTTCCTCGAGGTAATTGCTAAATGCACTGACCCCACTCTCACTGCTAATGTCAATATCGTCCCCTCCATCATCTTTTGTCATCTCCTCAAGTTTCTTCTGCTGACTCTGTAGTGTATTTTCCAGTGTCTTGACCATTTTCTTATGTTCCACGATAGAGCGCAGCAATGAAACTACTTTAGATTTTTTCTTAGACTTATCTTGTTCTCCTCCGCTCAATATATCATGCTTTGTTGATCTAAGACTTTCAACCTTGGAAGAATACTCATCCTTCAGCTTGGTAGTTTTGGCAATCTCATTGACCAAGGTCTCTTGAGAACTTGGTTTCTTGATATTGTTTTCCAACATAGAGAGAAGCCGTTCAGAATTACTAACAGATGATTCGCGTGCTGCTGATATCTTTACCAAAACTTTCAGCAGACTGTTGTCCATCGCCAGTGATTTCCTTGAAGACGACGATGCAACTGTACGACTTCGCCTTGTTGCTGGAGTCCGATCCTCGTCTTCTTCACCAGGACTATTAGCATCATCATCAATCGCTGATTCCAAGTTTGTCCATCCATTACCAATCGCAGCACTAGCAGGTAACTTGTCGGAAATTGTACTTCTTATCCCAGATATGAATCAAGGAAAGATAAATGAATGCGCTCTGCTGTATGTAACTGACGACTGTAGTTGCATCACGCTCCTGCCATACATTAGAATTTTCAGGAGCACCAGGACCGCTGCCAGTTCCCATCGTGTAGAGCTCCATTGCCTTGTTGTACTCTAATGTAACTTGGTTGAATATAACCTCCACCTCTGTTTGTGTCCATGGCAGTGCGATGCATTCGGGATTATTTGCTTCGAATTGTCAATGCTCATCAAAGGTGCCAGGACCCCTGAGGCCATCGATTGCAAGACGGGTCTCCTCCCTTTCCCACTCTTCAGGGATAGGCACAACCACTTCTATGTCAGTGAACTTTTGATGAAGTTGGATGAATCCAGCATTCTTCCTACCACGTGATGCATCCATCGCACCCCGATCCCCCCCCCTTTGATTTACCTAACATATCTTGCAGAAACTCTCTCACTGTAGCCTCTGTGAAACAGATCCCAGCTACGGGCACCTTATCATCCAAGGAGAAATTTTTCTTGAGGTCCAACGTGGTATTGCAGTATTTCTCGTGGCAGAACATGAGCACCTCCCGCTGGGAGAGGAGGTAAAACGTACTCAAATTTACATACTCAGGATCATCTATGAATTGAATCCCTTCACCCCCCCCCGTAGGTAGACTGTGGATATCAGATCATGACCGAAAGGATTGCCTAGATGCATTCAATTTGCCGATTGTGTGGATATTGCTTGCCTTATTCTTAGCAAGGTTTGGGAAATAATGCATGTGAGATTGAAGACGGTCATGAACTTTGGATGCGAGGGTGTATAATTTTGGATAGAATCAATCAACATGCGCAACTTTTCTCATCCACCTCTTCTTGGGCTGCTCCTTGTATTCCTTCTTCTCAGCCGTGCATATGTCTTTCCCTATATCCTGGAGAAGCTGGAACCAATGGGCTGAAGGTAAAAATACATCCTCTTCATCAAGGACACTGCTGTCGAGGTTATCAGTATTACTATCTTGTGCCATTTTTGGCATGTGGGGGGGGAGCAGCGGTGACTCGGGAGATCATAGATTGTTGGTGCGGTCGGGGGGGGGGAATTTTATTTGTCAAAGAGCGGCATCGGCTTTGGTGGGAGGGAGATGTGCAATCACCAAAGTATGTATCTACACTAGCAAAAATTAAACTTCGAACGCTTCCAGGGGGCTCTTGTTACAAAGGCAATATTTGGTCGATATTTTGTTGACGGACAGGAAATATCGACTAAATATCGCCGTCAAAATATCGCCTCTCTTTATGCAACAAGACGGGCCTAAGTGTAAATGGGCGTGCAATTGACCCCCAAGATGATGTCTGATGACAACAGTCCCAAGTAGTGATGTGACCGTCAGGTTGAGATCAATAGGCACATTTACTTTATTGGGCCATTGGATTTAGCTCAGTATTATCTTCAACTAATGTATGTAGGAAAACAATTTGTGGGGTTGGTCCTGTTTCAGTATACTCATATTAAACTCGTTTGAATGCCCCCACCCCCCGTCCGCAGGCACCACCAAATTGCAGCGTCGGGTAGGGACCCGTAAGCGCCCCCCAAAAAAACCAGAACTAGCGATCGTGAGATAACTTATGGGAT
Organism: Cyclostephanos invisitatus; assembly: GCA_036939675.1. NCBI lineage: Eukaryota > Bacillariophyta > Thalassiosirophyceae > Thalassiosirales > Thalassiosiraceae > Cyclostephanos > Cyclostephanos invisitatus. Next base: position 5,898 of record JALLBA010000609.1, read on the forward strand.
ACCAAGGAATTAATACTTTTTCGTCCTAGACGCTTTTTTGTCCCACGGGAACATTGTTGGGGTAACCATATGGGGAAAAATATTGGGTAACAATATTTGCCGCATGGTGACGAAATTTGAAATAACTTTTTTAGATGTACCTAAATTGCAAAAAACAATACCCAGAAATGGCGAATTCCCTGCCACACTTTGCCGAAGCGTAGCGTAGGCATAAGTTAGTATTAAATACTATAACTAATTCCCATCACTCTAATTTCACCAATATCATGCTACCTAGTAGATAATGTAGTGTAACATGACACAACATGAACACACGCGCACAGCCGCACACAAAATCCACTCAATCTTATCTACCTATCTAATATCTCCCTCATATTCTCTCCTCAACATCTGATTTATTTGCATGGCTATTATTTTTGTCTTCGTCGGGACGGTAGCAGAAAGTGAGAACCTCTTCATCTCCATGAGCGCGAAGGCAGCCACAAATCGTCAACTCTCAATCGAGTAAAGCGTCCTCGTTTAAATCCTCTCTTCGCTTCTGCTAATTGCTACATCGACATTTTTATTGAATCGTTGTAAAATAGTGGCGTGTTACGGTGTCATTGGTGGTGCTCTGAAAAAGCAAAAAAACGACACGCGACTATCTAGTCCAGGGGAACATCAAACATGACAACGGTGGTTAATGTCGAGAAATTTTACGAGCGGCTTAACAGGATTCATGCCCACTTTTTGAAACACAGGTACGTCGATGTCGTTGCCACCACACTACCTCTGTGGTGATTATGATGACTGTGACGATCACGGGTACCGTGACGCCCACCGCTCTTGTGATGGTCGACGAGAGAGCAACGTGAATTCTTTCGAGTAGAAGATGCCTAAGAGAATGATCCGCGCTAAACTATGATTATTACATTTCAGTAACACCTTCTCTTGTCGCATGTTACTCCAATTAAAACAGGGATAGCACGTGGAATGGAGCACACTGCATTAGCATTGATAGGGGGGCAACGAATGACGAGTTGCGGTTCCTAAAAAGCACTGTGATTCACTATTATCTGTTCGGTTATGAACTGCCGGATACTGTTCTTCTCCTCACTAAAGATGGGCAGTGTGTTGTCATGGCGGCGAAGAAAAAGTGTGAATTCTTGGAACCAGCTGTGGGGAAAGCCCCAAAAGATGGATCGGTCACGGGCCTTAAATTATTGACTAGGGTTAAGTCTAATGATAACACCAAAAATCTTGATGAAATGCTGAAGGCTGCTAGAGGGGGGAGCAACGACGAAATCATGAAGATAGGAGTGATCATGAAGGAATTCACATCGAGTGATTTTGCTAAGGAAGGGGGTATCGTTTCCGGATGGGAAAAGACACTGAATGACAAATCATCCAATATGGAAGCTGTAGATGTGGCGGGGGGGATCAGCGTCATCATGGCGGTGAAGGACAAGGAAGAGCTTGACTTACTCAAGAAGTCCTCTGTTTTGAGCAACAAAGTGTTGAAGCACGGCTTCGTACCCCGCATCGAGGATGTAATTGACAACAGTTCTAAGGTGACACATGAGAAACTCGCCTCAGAGATCGAGGAGATCCTTGAAGATCCTACAAAGATTAAGCTCAATGTTCCCAGAGAAGCCGTTGAGTCGTGCTACTTTCCCATCATTCAGAGCGGGGGGGAGTACGACTTCAAAGTGTCAGCGCAGTCTAACGATGAGAATGTTAAGTTTGATGTCATCACGGTATCACTGGGTGCGCGGTATCAAATGTACTGTAGCAACGTCGTGCGCACCTTCCTCGTGGACGCTCCCAAACAAGTGATCAAGAATTACGACATCTTGCTTGGCGTGCACGAGGCATGTTTGAAGGTTATGGTCCCGGGAAATCCCCTCAAAATTGTTTACGCCACCGCAATGAAGTATTTGAGAGATGAGGGGAAGGAAGATCTTGCCGCTGCTCTTCCAAAGACTTTGGGGTTTGGGGTCGGGCTTGACTTCCGTGACACGCATTTGCTTTTGAATAAAAAGAATACGGTGTTATTTCGCCCTGGCATGGTGTTCAGTTTGGCTGTTAGCTTGGCAGGGCTGAAGTTGAGTGAGAATACGAAAGCATCCATCAATAGCAAAAGCGCAGTAAGTTTGAATCTATGGTATTTCGGCTGCCTGTATGTCTTCAGCAATTATTTCTCACTTTGGATTTTATCCGTGTGCTTCTATCTAGATCAAAAACCTCTCTGAGTATGGGTTGATGCTTGCTGATACTGTTGCAATCACAGATAAGGGCGCCGACGTGATGACAAAATTTGGAAAAGCTGTAACCGACATATCCTACACTATCAACGAGGATGATGAGGAAGAGGAATCCGACGACGATGCTGACAGGAAGCTTGCGAAGAAAATTGCGAAAGAGGAGGAAGCTCAGCCCACTGGAGGCAGGAGGTCAGGCCGTCTCGCGGCAAATGCATCATCCACACAAGAAACTGAGACTGTAGCTGAGAGAGAGCGAAAGCAGATCGAGCTGATGAGTCGCAGAAATGAGGAGCGCCTGCGAGAACTGGCGAGAAGTTCGAAGAGGAAGGGCGGCGATAGCAAGACGAAGAAAGCAGAAGAACTGGATGCCTACAAAGACACAAAAAGCTTACCTGACAATGTCATGCCGAATCAGGTGAAGGTTGATATGGCCAATCAATGCGTTATTTTACCTATCTGCGGAAATCCTGTGCCCTTCCACATTAGCACTATAAAAAATGTCGTGCTTCCCGATCCTGATTCTGCAGCTTATTTGAGAATCAATTTCTATACAGCAGGTATGGCTGTGGGGAAGGATTGTCCCGAAAATACTGCCAAACTTGTTCAAAAGTATGCCCCATACGCAACGTTTATTCGCGAAATGACCTTTCGGAGCTTGGACAGCCACAGCTTAACTACGGTGCGTTCGTTTTGGAACATATTTTCTTTTTTCCACTGTACGCTCATATTGATTTTGTGTTGGCAGGCATTTCGACAAATCTCAGAGCTGAGAAAGCGTGCAAAAATGAAGGAATTGCAAGATCAAGAAGAGGCAAACCTAGTAAAACAAGACTCATTGGTCCGCACAAAGAACGAAAGAGTCCCGCGTCTTGCAGACCTTACCATGCGCCCTGTTTTTGCTGGCCGCAAAACACAAGGGAATCTCGAGGCACATACCAACGGTTTACGTTTCATTTCAACTAGGGGAGAGATAGTCGATGTCATGTATACCAACATCAAGCACGCTATTTTCCAACCCTGTGAAAATGAAATCATGGTGCTTATTCATTTCCACTTGAAGAATCCGATTATGATTGGGAAAAAGAAACAGCAGGACGTTCAATTTTTCACTGAGGTAGTCGATGCAAGTCAGGCTGTAGATGTAGGAAGGCGGAGCATGTATGATCCAGATGAGATGGACGACGAGCAGCGCGAGAGGCAACTGCGGAAGAGACTCAATGAGGCGTTCAAAGAGTTCTGCCGCAAGGTCGAATCAGTGATGAGAAAGAATGGCTACTCTCTTGAGTTTGATATTCCATACCGTGACCTTGGGTTCACTGGGAATCCTCATAAGGAAATGGTTGCTATTCAGCCAACACTCAACTGCCTTTGTAATCTGACTGAGACTCCTTTCTTTGTGGTCGACTTGTCAAATGTTGATCACGTGCACTTTGAACGAGTTACTTTCATGAGCAAGGCGTTTGACATGGTTTTGATTAACAAGGATTTCACTAAGCAGCCGTGGAGAATCGACATGATTCCAAACGAAGACAAAGATTCTATTCAGGTGATTTATTGATATGCTGAGTGGTTGAGCCTTGTTTTTATTTGCGTCTTCTCATTATAAGTTCCGCGCTGCTTTTTCTGGCATGAAAAAGGAATGGCTCACTGACATGGAAATTTCTTACACTGAAGGCCCGATGAACCTGAATTGGAAGCAGATCATGCAAACTGTTGAAGGAGATGATCGATTTTACATGGATACAGAAGAAGATGAAGTCACCGCAAAGGAGGCAGGCTGGGAATTTCTCCGCATGCATGGTAAAGATGATGACGTTGACGAGGAAAGTGAGGAAGAATCCGTCTACAGTGAAAATAGCGAACAAGAAGAATCAGTGAGTTCTGCATTCTCCTTATTTTTATTTTTCTCATGCATGCGTGGCGAGACTTACCCTCACTCCTTGACCCATTACCCGTTAGTCGGAGGAGGAGTCTGAGGAAGAAGATTTTGACGACGATAGCGATGATGAGTCTGATTTCGACGGCGACGAAGATCTTGAAGAGCAAGGCATGGACTGGGACGACATGGAAAGGGAAGCAGCCGCGGACGATCGCAGGAAGAAGAGGGATGGCGACGAGGTTGCTGATCCCAGACCTAAGAGAAAACCTCGTCGTTAAGCAAAAAAATCACCCGACCAAGATTCTTGTAGCTAAGCAGATATGTGTGCGTCGTCCTTACATAAAAGGATGAGACCATGTTAGTCTGCAATTCAAACGCTATCGGCTGCACCCGAGAGGATATTTCCTGTATTTCCTCATCGGCCATGGCATTCTTACCATACCAAAGTTACTTATTCAAACAGATTAATATCGTAAATGAAATTTATTTAATCTTGGCTTGCTTCTCTCTGGTTTGCTTCTATGATTTGGTGCCCGGTGACAGAGAGATATTATGCATCTATTGAAGTGGTACAGACAAGTGTGTGGGCTGGGTGGTACTTTCGTGAGCAGCCTATGGGTGATGAGGGTTGATAGTGTGTTTATCTCACCCTCCAATGTACTGAGTTTTCTGACGGGGGACTGTCAGGCTTCTGGTCAGAGCACTCATCACGCGTTTGGTGCCAATGAATCAGATAGTTCCAATTAAACCACCATCCTTGACCTGCCACTACTATCCTACTACCGATTCGAGCAGAACTGCTTGTTCAGTCGGCCTTCCACCCAATACTTTGGCCAGCCCAGTAGAGTTGCGCCTGCGGGTAGGGCCCCATGCGCTCAGAAGAAAAAAACCCTAATTTAGGGAACAAGGGGTGAAGAATTATTTTGTCCGTCATTCTGTCCGTAACACTCCAAAGGGGAAGAAGCTTGGGGTGAGAAAGGAGAGGGAATAATAAAATAGGGGAATATTCGTTTTTGGTAAATACTAATTCCGATAGTGCAAATAGGGAGAAAGTTTGTCACCTTCGCATTTGTATCTACATATGGAACTACTATGGTCTTACATAAAGACGAAGGTGTCTACAGGGATGGTAGATGAGAAAGTGACTGTCATCTTATCTGTCTTACGATACATCATGACTTTTAGTACACAGAAATAAATCGAGTGGGAGATCTAACACTTGTAAGTAGTAAGATATCTATTTGCAACACTGATACTAAGTACGTATGTTGTTGTTGTATGTACCATACCAACCTATTCTGACTTTTGTGGTACCTAGTACGATTGTGTGATATCCAAGTTTGAAAGCGCAATGCGAACGCTAGAGACTTTGATGCCATGCGCCATAGCAAACAATACAACATTGACAAATTTACTCCTACCATAATATATCATAGCTCGGACCATGATGCAACTTGTTCCGGCAGTCTACTTATTGTTGAGTCTCTGGTGTTCGACTACTATGGGGGAGGCAATCGGCATGGTCGACTGCCGCGATGTTATCACGAGAAGCTGTACCGACTTTTGCCTGTCGTCGATGGGGAATCACATGAAATTGGATTGGCACGATGGCAACGACGACGATAACTGCGAGCAGGGCTCGTGCGACATAGCGGCACTCGCGGATGAGGCACTGTCCGCCGCCGCTGCCACTTCCACTCCCACCACCGGTTCCGTCGAATATGCCGTATTTCACAGCAATCACGTTGGTGCCCTTACGGACTTCGGCCAATGCGGCGGCTACATCTGCGGCGGAATATACGACTGCAAGCACGGCCAGAAAGACGTCGACGATCCGTGCTACGATTACGACTCGGATCACAAGGTTCAGGCATGCACGTCCCCAACCGGACTCCTCATCTCCTCGAACTACATGATCAACGCAAGCAACGTGGTACCGGATAACTCCCATTCGGGTAGGGCCTGCGAATTCAGTAGCTTCGGCGGCGTTACGGTCACGTTCACCCGCGATGTGAGTGTGATGAAATCGGCCGCGGATTACCTGTATTGCGAGGACTCGACAGCCGAGGACATGTTGGCCGCCGACGTCTCGTATCTCGCATCGCAAATGGGCCATCCGTCCGACGTCGGTATGCCCATGCATGCCGCTAACGATGCGCCGGTGCGAGATGTGATCAACGGACTCGTCGTAAGGACTATCCTACTCTTCGTGACATCGGCATGGCCCTGATTTACGCCGTCAGTGATTTAGCGATTTGGGTGAGTGATCGCAAGAAGGAAAACAAGTACACACGCTCAATCATCTAAGGTCAATCGTATAACGCATGTGGTTATCTTTCGTGACCGTGTAAACGTCCTTGAGATCAAAAACGTTCCTGATCAAATAGCACATGTTGTGATACAGATCAAACACTGCCACTTCCGCCCCCCTAACTCGACCGGACGATTCGCATTCCTTAAATGCGCCGCATTCCAACCGTATTCGATCGAAGTATTCTCCCTCCACGTTGAAGGCACCAATCGTCGTCATACGCTTCCACCCGACGGGGGGCTTCGTTTGCTGATCGATGTACTTGCAGCAGACGGGTTGAGTCTCGTACGACCTGAGCCAACCATCCTTCCTCGCCCTGTTTGCGTAGCACGCCGTCTTCATATAGTGAGCCCTCGTGAAGTCGAGGGACGTCAAATTCATCGACAGTATCTTCGAGGTCCTGCCACATCTACACAGGCCCTCGCTGACGAATGCCTCGAGCCCTCCATGGCGACTTCGCTTCTTGTCGTCGCACGCCATCTGACAAATCGCGACCGCGTCCACCGGCGAGAGGTATTCCCGCGTGTTCGACATCCCCATTGTCCCGCCGATCAACCTCACGTCGTCCGTCATGTCATTCGTGAACCACATACCCCTCTCGTCCCACGGCGGGCAGTAATCGACGCACATGCCCTCGACGCACTTGACGCGCCACGTGCTCGGCAATCCCGTCCTCGCCGGGTCGCATAATCCGCATATGACTGTCCTACCGCATCCGTCGTCCCATTCTCCGCACTTTTTTGGATTGGGAAATAGGGAAGGGATGGCCGTAAGTCGCGACGCTTGCGGAACAAATGGTAATCTAAAAAGTAGGGAAAACCGAGAAGGACGGAAACACGATTGCCCCCATATACTCACCTGCTTCCCGAGATCCGAACAAGACATCGGCTCACAAATGCGGCCGTCCTCATCCCTCGCGAGGTACGGCAAACGCCTCGCATCGCCGTCATTGTCGTCGTCGTCGTCGTCATCATCATCATCGTCGTCATCGTCGTCATCGTCTGCCGCCGGTCCCTCTGATACCGCATCTAGCTCGTCCCACGTCATGTACCGATGACACCTCCCCCCCCCCGCCCCCACCATTTCGTCAAATTTAAGTCTAGCGGCGGCGTATACGAGCATATCGGCGACGTCCACGAAGCCGTTGAGGTCCTTCACGTCGTACAACCTGGTCTTATTCGACTTGTGCACGTTGCCGAATTCGCCCTGGAGGGGATGCACGCGCCGTCGTCGCATCGTTCGTCCCATATCGTCCACGACGTCCGTCGTCCTGCCGTACAGTCTATGGAAGTGACACACGCTCTCGTCCCACTCCTCGGTAATTCCCACCCAATCTAGATGATTCGACACGATATCGATCGCATCTCGCACGTTTGACATCCCATCTCCCCGCGTTAATCCGTCCGCGCATGTCCCCCCGGTGAGCATGCGCGATGCGCATCCGGACATGCCCGGGAAACGAGCGAAGCACTCCAGTGGATTACGATACGTCTCGATCGCGCCCCCCTTCCCCGATGCGATGGCGCAGACGTGTTCCTTTTTCCTCTTCGTCGATGCAACGAGTAATTGCTTGAATAGGTCGCCAGAGAAGCCGTTCGCGTGTCTGGAGTCGTAATAAGCGCTCACGATGCGTTCTTCCGGATCTCGAAAGAACGATACGACCGTGAAATTGTGATCGAATACCTCCGAGCCGCGCCTGTCGCCGAGGGACGAAAGGGGCGTGTGCTGCGTCCCGCCGACCAATCCCAGGGATATGTCCCTGCCGTCGATAATCTCGGGGTAGGAAGACGAGTCATTATTGGCGACGTCGGCGGTGGGGATCATGTTCGGGGCACCGTAAATCTCCCACGGATACCTCCTCATCAGCACGAAGTCGTACATCGAGTAGGTCTTGTTGGCGTAATTGTCGCATTGGTGCGAATCGACGTTCAGATCGATGTACCGATCGTAATTCGACGTCATGTGACTCCATAACGTCGTGACGAAGGACGTGCCGGTCTTGGGCACGTGCAACCACCGTAATCGCCTCGGCGCGATCGGGACGTCGTCGTCGTTCAGGCACGTGCATACGTGCATCCCGGAACCATCCCTCCCGCGTCTCCTCACCGCATTCGTCTCATTCGTCGTTGGAGCGGCGCCGCGATAAGGCGGGACGATCCCGCCGAGCGTCGCGCCGGTCAGCGCCAGGTGAAACGCGATCGACGACGACGCGCCGAATGCGATTATGACGACGAGCATCGCGTGCGCGCCCGATCCGCCGCCACCCATCGGACATCGTCGTCGTCCCGTACCGGGCGTGGGATCGTCGTTGTAGTACCGTCCGACCGCCATCGGGTCGGACCGTGCGTCCGCCATCCCCCTCGTTTTCTCTTCGTTCTTCTTCGTCCGTTTCGTGCTCTTGCTATCGCTCGTTCCTCGCGCGTGCGAAACAACACGAACGACCACGCGTTGCCGAGGCCACGGACATGCTACTTACGCACGCGATGGATTCGCGCGATGACTGCGTCCCAGAGCGGCGATCGGTCTCAGTGTCGGTCCCGGGCCAGTGCGGGGACGGGGACGGGGGGGACGGGGTTGTGTTTTCGCGATGTTTTGGGGTGGATGGCCAGACGAGCGCGCCCCTCATCCCCGTGTGAATACACTACTAGGGGTAGTAACCTGACAGTTTGGGCGGAAATTCTGGTAAATAATCTGACACTCACAGTTTTGGTCTGATCTTACCTTGTTCTTGCATGTTTTGATAGATCTCCCTGTCCTGCTCATTTCCCTTCCATTTTTTTTAATTTGTCCATTTTTTGACAGGCTGGTGGTCATGTGAAAAAATCATCAATACTGGGCAAAATTCAGATGCCTGAATTTGGGCATACAAAAACGTGAAATTTATATTTTAGTACCAATGTCTACACAGTTAATCAGCCAAGTCAGCCAAGTGACATGATTCCCCCCCCCCTGCTTATTCACTGAGACCCCTCGAACCCTGTAGTAGTCACATGGTCTCCATCCCATCACCAGCACTACCTTGATCATCTCTCTCGGCATTAAACTCTGCAGCCGCCATGTATTTCCAAAGCTCCAATACCGTTCCAGCAGCATTCAATTTAGATAGACCGATAGTATGTCCAAAATGTATCCTCAATATTTGTTTTCTCCTCTCATTCGTCAATGATAGAACAAGGATAAGTCCCTTTTCAATGTCATCTTTACAACCAGGTCCTCTGGCTCCACCTGTTCATCTTGACTGGGTTTCATCCTAGCTGGGCCATTTTGTAACATTTGAGGTTTTTCTCTGGTACACTTCTACGCGTGCGTAGA
>JALLBA010000610.1:0-15624 GCA_036939675.1 Cyclostephanos invisitatus
AACCCATGGCAGCTGAACTGATATCAAGGAATTCTTCAGAATCACTCACTGGAATACGTGGAGTAGATGACCAGGTATTCCGTTCAGCTGACAGCCTTATGATGTCTTCAGTAATCACGGTGTAATTCAGTTTCAAATCACTCAACTATAAACTGTTAAATTTGAATACAACCAGCAAAAACTCGTTCTGTTTTCGGAGGAACAAGATTGCCTAGCTGTCATTGGATTTCTCCCTTTTGTGGGCAAAATGAGAGGCATAAAAAAATAGAGAGAGGGGGGATGCCTTGGCCTTCGGTGGCTGCCATTTCATGAATTACACACAACAATCAATTGAAAGTTGACTTCGGTGGTGGAGGGGGAGTTGGTTAGGAGATGCGGCCAGGCCGGAACATGTAAGGAGGGCGTTCTCTTGTCGTTTGGGGTGGCAAAAGAAGTGATGGAAAAAACAAAGTGAGGGAGGGTGCATCAACCTTAAATGGTCACCATTTGGCAAAGAGAAACAACAATCAACCAATAGTCGAAGGCAACAATAATGGGTGAGTTGGAGAGGTGACGCGGCTGGGGCAGAACCTGTGGGGGGATGCCAAATTGTCGCTTTGGTCATTGAATTAATGGACAAAAAATAGAGAGACAGAGGGCGCATCAGCCTTGGGTGGCTGCCATTCGATAGGGGATGATGAGGCACGTCATCTTGTCACGTTGTCACATTTTGTTTTTGCTTTTAATCGTTGTGTCAAATCTTGTTGTCACGTTGCGTTGTTGCATCAGCATGATGTCACATTGTTGCATTGCATCATCGTCGCATAATTGCATTATTGCCGCTATGCATTGCCTCGTCTTGTCTCATCATTGCATCTTGTTGCATTGCAATTCATCATCACATCGTAGCTAGCAGGTAGCAGACTAACAAAGTTTTTGATGTAGTTACCTGAAGGTGAGGTTTCTAGAAAGTCATAATATTGTGAGTGAGATATTTTGAAAGTGGTTTGACTAATGGTGACGGTAAGCAAAAGTTGACATCTTACGGTGTGGTATTTTAAAAGTTACAAAATACTAGGTGCGTTAAATGTTAGATTTTAGCAATCGGTGAAGGGTTTTTGAAAGCCTGCTTTCTACTGAAAAACTGAAAGTGAAATTCGGTGAGTGGTTTATGAAAGTGGTGGAAACTAGCGTGGGATAAAAAAGTGAAAAAGTTTGGGGTGGTACTACAAATGGCCGAAATCTGAGGTGAGTGTTTTTTGACTATTTTTCCATCAAACAATTAGGTAGTACGCCATGGCCTTAGGCGGCCGCCGAATGATGAAATCACACACCAACAAACCAAAAACATGTGGGCCCAACAAGTTAAGGATATGAAATGATTTGTGACCGGAGGGGGAGCATGGGGGAAGCGCGATTCGATCGTTTGGGAGCAATTGAGTTAGGCGGAGAAATAAAATGAAATAAACGATGTGTTTATTGAATAATTTTTTTCTTGGCCTGTTTAAAGAATCTATTAAAAACCTTCGACAGCAACCTCGACCAACCCATCGCGAAGAGGTTGCCGGAGGGAAGCGGCTATTAATTCCATAGCCATGCCATAGAGGACCAGGCAAACGGCTTGACCATGGTGGTGTTCTTTTTTGGATGGTGGAGCAAACCCACTGTAACTATTCCTACGTAAAAAGAGTTCGGTAGTTTGTGCTACAAAATACAAACGTAGTAAAAGAAAAATGTTACGAGTGTTGCAAATATGTATCCTACGTAGTGTTTGATACTCAAATGGGCTGCTAGGAAAATAATCCACCTCTCCTGCCAGAGCAAGGTGACATCATTTCTGGTGGGAGAGGGCCGTAAATGACCAGGAAAATGAAGGAACGAAAGGAACATGAAAAGGAATTCCTTTTTGGGGGGGTCAGAAAAAAAGGAATTTTGAAAAGGAATCCCTTCAAAGAGAAATGTGAAAAGGAAGGAACAAGAGGATTCCTTTGGGGGGGGTCCCAAAAAAGAAATGAAAAAAGGAATGCACAACCTAGGTTATCAGAAGGCAAGAGGTATTGGATGCTGAATACTGTCGCTTGGTGGGGATGCTCTGTCAGAGAATGGAAAAGAAAGACAAAAGCTATGTCTGCCCCTCATTTTCACCATGACGCGCGGGTCTCCCATCGTCCTATTTTGTAATAAGTATATCAGTAGTATGGGGTAAACGTTGTTTGTTAGTTGTTGAGGATGTTATTTATGGGAGAGGAGATAGTAAGTAACATCGAGTGTATTTTGTAACAGTAACAGAGTTTGTCAAATGACTGTCATTTTTCCACCATTCACATGTTTTCCGTTGACATTTTAAACTGTGGAACGGAACATCTGGTGAGTGGGGGTGTCTGTGATGCGTCTACTATTGAGTGAACAACTGTCGTTCTCGAATCCGGTCGTAACGAGGCAAAACTTTTTTCAATATCCTAGAGAACGACACAGAAGAAAGTAATCTTGTCCAGATTCGTCTCCTGGCAATTGTTCTCGATGATACTAATAGTTGAATGGCCTTTCTTCTTCGTGACACCGATCTCTCATCTTGATGATTCATTCACCTCACCCGTCGCACTCTTCTGCTCTCGCCCTCCCAGTACAAACACATACTCCTATGCACCAATAAAATGGGGCCGCCGAAAACAGCCGAGCACGCAATGACAAAGGGCGTCCGATAACACTGCCGCCTGCATCATAATATTATTGAGGCCTGCCACACAACCCCTCTGTATTGCGCATTTGCACTTATTCAATATATCCCGAAGCAACGATGGCGTTCGACCGCCCGATCGAAGCCGATAGCGTGGATAACCTAGGGTTGCTTTCTTCATTGATCCGAGCACCCGTCCTGGGCATCATGTGGCTGCTCTCGCCTAAGGACGACGAAAAACCTAACCCGGAGAATGAAACGATAGAGAAAGATTCATCGGACACGGGATACAATGGCAATAGAGAAGCTGGGGGTAGTTCAGACGGTTGTGACCCTGGTAAAAAGCCACAAGTAGAAGACGATGACCCCCCTGTTGATTCAGCTCCGTCGGTTGATCCAACAAACTTAGCTCAGGTAAACGGGGAAAACAAGGAGAACGATTTCACTTCTTCTCCGCAGAATCAGCCCTCTGTAGAAGTTTTAGATTACTCCGACGACGAGTCGAAATGCAAAAGTAAGACAGTTGCCTCGAAGAATAATGTGCCCTCATCTAGACATTCCTCTTCCCGAAGAGTCGAACATACCGCCGTGGACCCTGCCATAGATATGATTGACGACCTAGTAGCTGTGATGGCAAGAAGTACCATCGCCATTGGTGGCTCCTTGGGACCAGCAACAAGCGCTGTACTGACCTCCGAAGACAAAATGCCATTCTCTTCTACCACCTCACTTTCAGTGTCCTATTCGGCTACTACTTTCTCAAATCCCCATCAATCACAAATCAAGTCTCACCATTCAAGTTTCAACAACGGCGACCACCCCTCTTTGTCGTTAATCCAAAATAATTCCAGCAGCAGTATGCGAGGGATGAAAAAAACGTCATGGTCCGATGAGTGTGGCAATCGCTCGCTCGTTGAATACTCCTATTTCGATGATTCGTCTGTCCCCCCCAAATCAAATCATTGGAGTGCCATGAAGAGAAATAGTTCGAGGTCATCCTGTCATAGCTTTGATGGGGTAGATCAGGGATTTGGAACACGACGAGGTGAGGTGAGAGTCATCAAGAGTGCGCTGAAGAGGTCGGGGAGTTACAGTCCTCCCGTGACTCTGTACTCGAATAATTCTAAGAGGATGACCGATTCCAATTCAAGTCCTGCTGAATCTTCGTCATCCACACCGGAGATGAAATCTTTTCGCTCCCTCTCTGTGATTGGCTCATCTTTTGATTCATCAACCTCTGATTCCTCGGAACATGAAAACGATGGATTTGAGCTTTCTCACAATACAGACGACACCAGGTTGTCGAACTCGAATGAATGTGTCCCGTCAACATTGCAGTTCGGATGTGGTCGGGCGAGTGGGGGGCTAATAATTCCAAGGGGCGGCCCGTCTGATCCGAGATACTACTTTCCAGGCGGTTCCAGTGATTCAAGGTATAAATTAATTTTAGGTGAGGGCATACCGACTACTCACGAACAACAAGGGGAACAGGACGACATGCCTGCGCAGGATGCTTCATCCATTGTAAAAGCCAGCTCATCTTCCAATCCAGCAACTGTGATTGCCAGTGGTCGAAACAGCCCTGGCCATCATCACTTCTTGCCCCGCCATCCCCCAAACGGATACATCTCTCCTCAGTATGGGTTTTACGTGAACATAACACCACCCACGCCCGAGCTGTACATGAATACAGGAGACAAGATTTCCAGACATGCAGCCATGCAGCAGCAATCGTATCTGCAGTTTCAGTATCAGGACAAGTCCAAAGCTCCTTCTCCCATCCCCGAAGGAAGTCCGGATAACGTTGTCATTCCCCAGAGATTTGTGGGTAGGTCGAGTGTACCAAGGCCTTCTTCAAATAGATCTTCTTCTCATGGACAAGATCAATCTTTGTCAAGTGTACCAAGGCCTTCATCAAATAGATCTTCTTCTCGCGGACAAGGTCAATATATGTCATCGCCAAAACAACAATCTCTGAAACCGACATTCACCAAGAACATCAAGGGAGTGGGCATGCTATTAGCTGAAAGCGCTGATCATGGTGTGTGGCCCACGGTTCCTTTTGGATGAATTCACTCTTCGACAAAACAAAAAAATGCGGGGAATATTGTTTGTCCAGCGACAGCAATGCTCAGTAAGCGCCATTTTTTGACTTGCTTAGCATTAGTGAATCTGTGGATATCATGGGATACATGGCATCAATAATCTAGTGAAAGTGTGAAATTACCAAAAACGTCGATTTAAATTAATGACGCATTTGACAGTCACAGGATTCATTTGCAATTACGATATTATCTATCTCTTGAAGATGAGTTCCTAAATAAAGTGGCAATGAGAGCTGCCGAGGGGGATGATCTCCTCTGGACCATAAGCCGAGGATTCCACTACCAATATGCCGAACTTTACCTGTGATGTAACTAGGGTGTGGTTTAACAGTCTTACTTATATCGTAACACAACTCGTCTGGCCTTCAATGTCCAGTGCCACCACGCAATCACATCTCTTCGAATTTCTCGCTCACCTCTCACATCACACTATCTCAGGGCGTTCCATCATTCAACGGGGGGCAAGAAGTAAAGGGGTTTCAAGATGAGGGATGACCACTACACAAAAAGGAGATCAAAAACGGAGATTATTTGGGATCGTAATATCGCCACGATTAGAAATATCGCCTGTTCTCAATTATCGAAGGCATCGCTGCAACGTAAATCAATGTTTTTGTTGCTTATTATTGCGGTCGCATCTCACGTCCGTGCCTTCTCTCCAATGCCTACGCGGAGTTGCTTCGGATCAACATCAGAGTTCAAAAGCAATTTCGTTGCGGGCCGTCATGTGGATGCCATAAATCATGTTTCTTCGATGATGAGTGCTTCTGGGGATGACACAAATTATATCAACGACGAAGTGGATGAGGATGACGGCGATGACGACGATGCTGACATCATTACCCAAAGGCTACGCCGAAACGCCGAAACTGGGCCGATCAATCCGATGAAAGAGCATGATCAAATGGTGCAGGAGAACGAGGACGAAGCTCAGTTCAATTCCGCGCGAATCAACGGAGGTACGGCTGGTGCACCTTCCACCCTGTATTCCCAAATTTTAGCAAACGCCATCGATCCCGACTTTGATCCCGACATCTCGACCGATGAAGCATACATAGAATCGCAATTCAAAGAGTTATTATCTCGCAAAGGAGAGACACTCTCTCGGCTGGGACCGGGTATTGCACTATTGCCGCTTGATGCGTCTTCTAGTGAAGCTAAATCTGAGAAAAACCTAGCCAATATGGAAGTAGCGTTGCAACAGGTGATTGAGGAAGTAAAATTAGCTGGCAACGAAACTTGGGATGAATCCAACCTCGCCGAATCACGTGACAAGCAGACAGAGGTTCTTGAAAGGGCACATAAATTACAACTAGAGATCGATCAACTTCATGTGGATGACTGTGGTGCTGTTCTCCTTGCGAATCTCGGCTTTTATGAAGCATTCTCTTTGCAGGATGCCGAGGCGATGAGAAGTATTTGGTGGCATAGTCCTAGCGTGATGTGTGTCCATCCTTCTCATACTCCTTTGATAGGTAGCAATGCCGTCTTTGAAAGCTTCAAAAACATCTTTGAGAACGGAATAAAGGGCGGCGCACGAGTTGGGGGGGTTGGAATTTCCGCAGCGTCCGGAGGAGTATTCATGACTCCATCTAATATTCGGGGATTATCAGTTCGTGGAACTACAGCATCATTGGTATGTGACGAAGAAGTCTATTCGAAAGGATCTGCGGGGGAAAGTGCAAGCCGACAAGGCGGCATGTTGGTTAACAAATTGCTTACAACGAACGTTTTTCGAAAGATAGGCGGAAAATGGAAGATGGTCCATCGTCATGCAAGCTGGCATCCAGAAACATCGGCAGCCAAAGCAGCCATGGTAGCCGAGCCAGGAATAGTCTTGTATGATGACAGTGAGAACAAGAAATTGCTATCAGGTACCACAAATAGAAAAAATGCGTCACCGATGATTCTGCGACGAATAAGTGGAGATGGGACGTCGAAACGACCAAACTCTGGCCCTTCTATCCCACCATCGCTCAAAGGACTTGATGCTAAAGCTGTTCTTGGCATTCCATTGCCGAAAAAAGAAGAACCAAAGAAGCCCAAAAATGGTGCAAATGGAATTATTAGCAAGATCATCAATTTGAGTGATTTATTGGGCGGTGGAGGTGATTCTGAGGAGGATGACGAAGGGGATGAGGATGAAGATGAGGACGAGGATGAGGACGTAGATAAGGGCATTGGACAAGCTCTGGCAGACATGATAATGGGCTCTGCTGACTCAGACAAAACACAAACAACAGGATCCGGTACTCCAGCTGATCCATTCATAACAAGGAGGGTAATTAAGATTGGTCCTGATGGTATTCAGGATGTAACTGGGAAAAAGAACAAAAAGCCCATTGTCGAAGATGATGCTGATGATAACGAAGAGGAGGAGCCAAAAAATGTTGTGATCGACCTCAGTGGAAAGTCGAGCGTGGAAAGGAAAGCGGTGTTGACAAAACTTTTTGACAACGTTATGAACGATGCCGGACTGTCATCGAGTGAGAGAGAGGAGCAAGCTTCGAAGTTTTCAGCCGTCGATGCCTCTGTTTTGAAAACATCATTAGAGAATGATCAAGAGAGTCTCCGTCAAAGGTGCATCGCCACACTTCGGAAACTCTCCGAAAAAGGTTTGCTATCCTCCAAGCAAAAACGCGTCCTGTTGACTGATATTATCACTTCATCTGCGCGAGGCGAGACAAGCATGGTGGAAACTGCATATGCGTTGCTATGCACTGGGACAGCTGTTGAACATGATATAGGGATGGAGGATTTTACCGAACAGTGCCGAGTGTTTGCTTCCACTGGGGAGGAGGACCGGTGATCACAACAAGTAATTGATGTACTACTGTTATCACAAAAGCCTTTGCCACTTTCTTCTTTCTTATTGATTTCACAGGTTTCAGTCATCAGAACCCATCTATGAATTCTTTTCCTTTTTCCGTCTTTTCTTTTTCTTCTCGCCAGTATCATCGTCGGATCCTTCTTTCTCGCCCAATATCTCCTCTAGCCAATTCTCCTTTCCACGGTGCTTAGTCACAGCCTTCGTCCACTCATTCTCTCCCTCCAAATATTCTTTCACCGCACAAGAAACCATAACAGATCGTCCCATGGCATTGCCCCCCAGCCTTTTCAGCGAATGCGACAACTCCGCGGACAGCGCAGCCTTATCTTCCATCGTGGGGAGTGCGCGGAAAAGCTTCATAACCGTGTGATGTCCTACGCGTTCAGCGGCAAGGTATGAAATTCGATCCGAAAGCTTTTTCAGGAGAAGTTTTGAAGCCACGTCTCTCGATGGTCCATCGAGTAACGCATCCATGATGCTGTCGATGGGGGATATTGAAATTGAATAACAGCAAAAGTTACAGTGAGGAAGCAAAACTTGATCAACATCTTCGACGATTTCTTTCAGTCATGCTCACCATGCACTGCCAAGTCCATCATTACAAATCATCGAAAGTTCTTCGCGTCCGTAAATATGAACGATGCCTTTCACCCAATCGTTACGCAATCGTTCTTTGAAGTGCAAGATGTGATAGAGAGCTCTTGCTCCTTCGACATTTATAGTGAGACGATTGTTTTCGCGTTCGGCCGCGTCACCATCGGGAGAAAGTCCCAACAATAGAGGTAGGCACTCCTCTGCTGATAACCCCCTGGCCTTGCTCCTCCGTTTGCGTTTATTCTCTTCGCCCGCGTAGTCATATTTTTTCTCATCTTGGACGGAAGGAGTGCCCGAGGCCGATGCAAACCCGCGCAACAAGGCCGATACGATCCGTTCCTGATCCTGAGAGCTCCCCTTGGTGGCACACATTTCCATTGCCCTCCAGATTACGCCCATCCGGTTCGCGTTAACGATGGAACCGTCCTCGATTATGCCGCACAGGCACTTTGCCATCCTGGATGCCTGATCCTTATCCCTAACGGACATGAGAAGAGTTTGAACGACGAAGTTGGAAACGCCATGTTTGATGTACTCCCTCAACGTCGCCTCGTCATAAAACCCTCCGATGTTGCACAATCCGTCATGATAGGAGTCCGGACAGGAGCGAAAGATGGTATCAAGGAGGACCGATCCACGGGGCTCCCCGGACAGACCGTAGATGATATCACCCGCATATGGTTGTTTACCGCCCGTCTCGCCAGAATCACAATCGCCGTCATCAATAATTGTTGCATCCCAACAGAGTAGACGATGGACGAACGATTCCGCCTTACTTCCATTACCGTAACGCGGTTCTTGGGGTAATATGACCAATCGACGGTTGGGCACGACCGGATTGATCTTCCTGCCAATTGTTGTGGTCTTGGACGATTGATCGGAATGAAAGGACAGGAGACGTAGGATCTGAATGAGGAGTGGCCCCGCACTCGGATGACACGTGAGTTGTTGCAGTTTCCCGGGAGGTTGCACCTTCCTATTGCCGCCGTCGTCATCCCCGCCCGAGTATGAGACTATGTCCACCATTTCGTTCATTAACTTCATCGCCCTTTTGCGAAAACTATCCGAGAGCAATTCGGGCACCATTTTTATCGCCCTCACGACGGTCACCTCGTGACGCGAGTTGCCCCTCTCCTCATCGGCGCCACCCCCCCCTCCTCGCTTCTTCTTCTTCTTCTTCTTCTGAGAATTGTCCTTGATCTTCCCCCTCCTCGTGGCCGCCAATGCCCCGATGTCCCATTCGCACGACGGAATACCACCATTCGGTCTATCCCCATCGGTGGTACCGGTCGGGACGAAGGCATCGACGAATTCCGCCCCCGAAAGCACGCACAGCGACGTCCGCAGGACGTGACTGCCGCATACGTGCACGGCCAGGTCGGGCGCGAACGTCCTCAACTCTTCCACGGCACGAAGGAGGGGTTCGGATAACGCATTCGACGCGACGGGTCCTGCCGCCGCGCCCCCCTCCCGTTGCCGGAGGAGATCGCCGTACGAATCCTCGACGATCATCCTCCCCTCGCCGCTGCCGTGTCCCCGACCATCGTCGAATTCGTCCATGTTCCATTCGCATTCCGCCACGACGCAACGCAATACCGTCTGGGCGACGTGACTTCCGAATCGATGGGTCGATAGGAACGTCCAATATCCCGACATGCCCTCCAATACGACGCGCTTGGCGACGTGCGAATACCGACACGCGATTCGCACCAGCGTCTCGACCTGCTGGGACGGCAATTCCTCGCACGCGAGCGACGCGAATTCGTGATATATCGAGGATAATGCGGCGTGCGATGCGCTCAGCATGGGGGGGTACTCCGGCGGCTCCTCCTCCGACGACGATGACGACGATGCCGCCGCCGATTCTTTTACCATACCCCCACTCGCCTCCCTCGTCCCGTTTTCGCCGAAGTGCGCGACATATTCCCTCACCTGCCTTGTCGCGTCGCCTTCGTTGAGGGGCAGATCATTGAGGTAGGCGACGGTCTCGGGCCTCGGACGGCGAGGACGTCCGTATTCGCCATTGGTATCTTCCATCGCTCCCTTCGAACGGGGATTCTCTCACTGCACTAACTCTCGTTCTTCTTGTTGCTTTTTTGTTTTTTTTGTGGTGTTGCTGGAAGGATCGTCGGTGGCGCGCTTTCTCCCGCCATTCTCGGTCGGGTCATCCTATCGTCATCCCAATCACATGTCACTCGCGCGCTCCCCGCCCCCTCCACGCCCTCCTTCGTCCAGTCGGTCCCCACTCCTCCGCAAGAGCCGATGCAAAATGCAAATATGATTTCACCCATACTCGGCCTCTACACCGCCATCGTCTTACTCGCGTTATCGGCACATGCGTCCACGTTCGGCGTGCCATCGACATCCCTCCCGAGAGGAGCGGACGCGTCGTCTTCATCGTCCATCGTACGACGACAACCGCCGGGCGGCGGAGGAACGCACGACGACGATGCCCCCTCCTCGGCGGCCGTCGTCGTCGCTCCCCCCGTCCCCCCCGATCCCCCCGCCCTTCGACCGTATCTGCCGTACGCCCTATCGATACGCGATTCGATGATGATCGCGCACTCCTTCCACGGCCACCCGGCGTTCGGGCCCGCGGGAGGCATGCACGGCGCGACGTACACCGTCGACGTGGAATTCGCGAGTCGAAATTTGCATCCCGTGTGCAATTGGGTCATCGACATCGGATGCGCGTCGGAAATGGTGTCGGGAGTGTTGGAAAAGTACAATTACAAGAATCTCGACGAATTGTACGGGGATGGGGTGATGACGACGACCGAATTCATGTGCAGGGCGATATTCGACGGGATCGCGGAGAAGTTGAGGGAGGGGAGGAGGGGGGGGGCGGACGACGACGGGGGGGGGGGGGATCGCGGCTTGGAATTCGATGGTTGGATCAAGGTTACCCTTTGGGAGAGTCACAGGGCCTGGGCATCGTTCGAGGGTCCTTTGATATGAGACCAGCTAGAGTACGAAAGGATCGGATGCGCCGAGGCTTTACTCCCAGTGATGTGTTTCTTTCGATGATATGAGATTATACAATAACCATTCGTGCCCTCGACGTTATTGCGTTATAGCATGCCAGCCCAAAATCCGACACAACGCCCGTATGTTGACCCCCCAATCGCCATTTTTTCATTCTCAAATCCACTGAACCTCCCTCCTCGGTCCTGGCAAACCATCCGGACGATTGGCGGTCAGCTTTATCCTCTTCTGCGTCCTCTCCACGTCCATAACCCAAACTCTCACCCTGTCGCCAACGCGCATGAACTCCTTGGGATGCGACCCCTTGACCTCCCCGAATACGGGATGGTCCATGAAGTGTAAAAAACCGCGACACACCGCGCCTTGGGGGGGGAGGGGGGGGGAGGAATATTGGGGATGATGAATTCGACGCAAAAATGAGAAAACGACGAAACGGAGCGTGGAGAACGAAGATCGGGAGGGTCGTGTCGCGACGAACGAGCGATCATTCGTCCGTTCGTTTTTCTCCATTCTTTCCCAAACATACCTATTTCGACGTACGCTCCGTAGTCCGTCACGCGACGGATCTCACCCCAAAGCTCGTCGTCGACCTCGATCTCGTCCAATTGTATCCGATCGTCCTCGTCCTCGTTCGCCTCGTGCTTGTTCAGGACGTTCTCCTCCTCGAGGATATCCACGGGGAGCATGGTCAGCTGTAGCTTCTTAGATTCGGAATCGAGCCTCACCACCCTGACCTCGACGTCGTCGCCCGGGCTAAGATACGCGCGCGGATGCTCGACGAATTCGTCCCTGGTGATCTGACTCACGTGGAGCAAACCGTCGACCTCGGTGTTGACGTCGACGTAGGCGCCGAAATTCGTCAGGGATATGACCCTACCAGATAGGACCTCCCCCGGCGCGATGTCCGACAATTTCGATCTCGCCTTGGAATTCACGGGCGTCGGTCGCTCGACGTGCCTGTCCCTCTTCGACTGGACCTGCATCTCCCTGTACTGGTCGTACAGCCGCCGCTTCTTCTCCGACGCCGGCTCCCTCCGTTTTTTGTTACGGATGGCGCGCTCCTGTGCCTCTTTTACTATTCGAGACTTGATCGTGGGATTGAGAGAGTCCCATCGGGACATGCCCGATCGTCGGGGCCCCCCCTTCGTCCTCTGTGCGGTCAGGACGTCGTCGTCGGAATACAGGACCAGGTCGCCGCCGCCGTAATCGGCGCCTTCGCCGTCGCCCATGCGGATGGGAAGGCATCCGGCACAGTTGGCCTCCCTGTGAGATATTATGGGGATTTGAAACGCAGAAGCGGCCAGCCTTCTTCCGAGCACCAGGAGGAAGACGGCTGCGTGGGAAGAGGATACGACGGAGGTTACCATGATGTTGTTCAGACAGTGAGAAGAGGGGGGGGGAAATTCTTTCGTTGGCTTGTTGTTGATGGCAGTCTGGACGTCGTGCTTTCCGTTGTTGATAATTAACTCCACTTGGAGGAAGAAAACGTTCCCGCGTTTTTGTTCTGTGAGGTCGGCAGAAAAAAAAACCGCCCTTTGCAAGTCAACATCGACCTTGATTTTGTCTCGGCTAATCGCGGACCCAAATGCGGCATCACACGGATCTGGCGTTGTTTCTCCTCTCGGCGATCGAGTCGGATCTAATCCCGGCCGCCGAGGGCCGGATCCCCCGCACTTCCTCGACGTCATCACCGGCCCAACGTGCGACCTTCCTTCGCTCAAGTAGGAGACGGCCGCCGCGGGGCATTCGAAGCGTCTCGTCATCATTGCCATCATCCCTCGCCCCCTCCTCCCTTCCATCGTCGTGGATCGTCCTGATTCGCGGGGGGGCACTCAATGGCGATTCCGATCTAGACGACGACGACGATGGCGAATCCGATTTCTCCGACTTCGACTTCGACGACGGCGACTTCGACTTCGATGCCTCTGTCGCCGAGGACGACTTCGGCGACGAGAATACGCTGACGCAGTTGATGGAGGCATATCGGAAGACGCCGCCGCTAACGAAGGCATACTTGACCGCATCCTTCGGGGCCGCGATTCTCGGATACGTCGCGAACGGTAACGACTTCCCATCGATATTGCAGTTGGAATGGAAGCCCATACTGACGAGGATGCAGTTATGGAGGCCCCTAACGGCGTTCCTCAACTTCGGACCGATGGGACTTGGATATCTCATGACGGCGCACTTCGTTTGGACGTATATGTCCACGCTGGAGCGGCTGAACCACAGCAAGCCGTACGACTTCTGGCTGATGATGTTCTTCGGTATGGCGTCTATGGTTGTGGGGTACTCGATGATGGGGCTGAGTCCGCGTTTTCTGGGGCATAATCTCAGCACGTTCCTGGTGTATGTCTGGAGTCGATACCACGAGGGATTGGAGGTGAATATGTTTGAACTGTTCAATACGCGGGCGGAGTTGTTGCCTTGGTTCTTCCTAGCGCAGGTGAGTCTCCCATCATTCGTGTTTTATTCTCATTAACTCGAAGTGCATAAGTGGTGTTATTGTGATTCTTTCGCTATGTCGTTTGGCTGAAAGCCATGCCATGTACCCGCTGCTCCGTAAAAACAATAGACTTTCTTGCTCGAGGGTGAAGTGCCAGTTCTCGACTTTTTGGGAATCGTCTTCGGCCATATCTACCATCACTACAAAACGACAAATGTTTTACGTACGCCAAAATTCGTAATTCAATGGTACAATGGGGACGACAAATACGCGCGGCTGCTAAGAGAAAAGTACAGGGCGATTTCATCCGACTTTGAGATGGTCTAGAGTTGGATACATACATTCAAGAAGAAATCTAAGCCCTTTGTATTAGGTATCAATTCAACATTACAAAATGTGCACCGGCCGGTGATAATTGTGTCCACGATGTATCATCTGGTTTTTAGAAGAATCAAGTTGAGAATAAACTTTACGGGGACGATTGAAGAGATATTAACAGACGTAGCAGAAAACACCCATGTTTTTTCTAGAATCCTTTGTAATCACCAGCATCTGGATTAAGGCTACCCCCCCCGCCGGCAGGACCGCCAAGTGCGCCACTCTCCATAACATCCTTTTGATAATTATACCATTCCACTTGGAGAAGTAAAGAGAGGAAATAGGAGCAGAAGAGAATAAATGAAGTACAACAAACAAAGAACATAATATAAAAATTGAAGATATGAATATATAAACGTACTCGGCACGTCCTTCTCGAGCTTCACCTTGGAGCGAAAGTTGAAATTTTTGCTCTTGAGACTTTTCATATCGCCAATGGCAGCGCTCCAGAAACCTCCCACTACTTTTAGATCGGGATTCATTCGATATCCTGGGACGCAGTCGGCACGGAGGAAGGCCCCATGGAAGTTACAGGATGACAGTTTGGAGGTGGCAGCATTCATCCTGCCCTCGCCGGCAGTGGTGCGGACAGATCCAATGAAGGCGAGTCGTTTCGAGATGGATGGTGGTATTGTAACTTTGGGCGTCGACGCTTCACCGTCTTGGTCTTCCTGATTTGCTATCTCGTCGCATCCAGCATTTGTGAACACAATCGAAACGGGATCGATTCCTCCACATGTATCTTTGATGACATCCACCAATCGTACCACATCCTCTTCTGTCCATATCACGCCGGGAGACAGCGTGATTTCTGGTATCGGCTGAAACCCCGCATCCCAAATAGCACCACATTTCTCGGCCAGACTTGGATGGTTCTTCGATTCTTCCAGGTAGCTAGTGACACTTTCAATTTCATTCCCTCCGAAGAATGGTACTAGTATGCCTTCCAATCCCTCGACATCCATCAATCGCTCCATATTATTTCTCAAAGTATTATCGTCGGGAAGAATGTAAATGATTGGGATGGGACCGGGGAATTCCCCCCTCGCATTTTCCTGCTCCTTGCCCATCGGCGTCAGCGCATCGACGGTTCCCTCCACGAATAACGCGTTCGCCTTGGCTTTTGTTCGCATCGTTTGACTTAATTTTGTAACCTCGGTCGACCTCAATAACAGGGCCGTTGGATCGGATGGTTCGGGCAATACCAGCTCGGGGTGGAGGGTTAACTTTTTAGACGGAGAGCGGAATGCTTCCGTGAGGCGAGAGCGGGCCGTTTGAGCTCGGGGAGATTCGACGATGGAAAGGGAATGCACGATTATGAAAGCATGTTGAATGCCGAGAAGGATGGAAAGGGTGGTGCGCATCGTTCGACAGCGCAATCGAGTAAACTAGAGATAGATAGTATGCGGAAGTCGGCTGAGATAATTATTTAATCATACATCATCGCAGGGCGGGGCTGGACGGGGAAGGATGAGGCGGGTGTGTTTTTGCGCGAGAGGAAGACGCTCTGCCCTTTCCACGTGGAATCTTTCCCGCCTACCTACTCTGAGGGTTATGGGTTTTATTCCGTGTAGAAAATTCCATCGATCTAAAAGTAGGTAGGTAGGCACGTACCTCAATATTGTACTGG
>JALLBA010000611.1:0-16702 GCA_036939675.1 Cyclostephanos invisitatus
CGATGGCATTCCTCCAATCCCATCCCTCGTAGACGAATTCACGTGTGTTCCGTACAATGTCGAAAGATAACTCATCCTTGGGGACGTACATGCGAGCGCGCGTGCGATGGTCATAGAATCTATGGGACGGGATCGTTATAACGGTCACCGACGGATCGAAACGGACGCAGACTGGACGTCTTTTGTTTGTCGACCCACTCGATGCGATGTCTTGATTCCTACCACAAGGTGTGTCGGAGCCATTCTCATCTGTCAAGGATGAGAACGATGAAAAAGAAGATAGATCACTCATCGACAAGACATGCGGCAGATGCATGTAATCACCAGATTTCGTCGAAGGAGCAGGTTGGCGAGCTTCGCATTGCGGACTGCTTCTCGCTTGTCGGGTTTGGTGCTGTTCCTGTACGGCCCCTCTCAGCGACGGCCGAGGCTGATTCTTCGTGGGATTACTCGCCAAATCCTCATTGTTCATGGCAGGGCGGATGATCTCGCGCTGAACCTTGTAACGGATCGAAGCACTCGTATAGGCCGGATCGTAAATTCCGAGCCTGAAAAGCAATCGCTTGCGAATTATATCCGCGGACGACAACGACGACGACTTAAGGGTGACTGCTGGTAGTAAAACATCGGACGGGGCCGATGAGCGACGATTAGGGTTGATGAGTGACATTCTGGTGCTCAATGCGACGATTGAAAAGAAAATGGCGACGGGAAGCATAACACTTTAAACACAGCAACGGTGAGATTCGGATTTAATCTGGTTGGATGGTAGTTCTTGACTCATTGGGTGCATGCCACACACAAATCATATTAGGGCACAGATTCACGGAGAGGGATCGTGGATATTTTTGTGGTGCCACACAACCCTCTAATGCGATATGCGAACGACCGGTAAAATAATCATGCGCGCAAGCACGAGGCACGTGCCTCGTGATCGAGAGTCTAACACAAATCATGCCTTTTCTCAGAGGGAATCATCATGAAATCTTCCGGAGAAGAAAGATAATTCGTTGCTTGTCTCGAAGGAGCTTCTTCCTTTCAACCCGCCAAAAGTGCGTCTTTCCGCCGTCGGTCGTCCTCCCGTTTTTTCTGGTCCACACTTCATTTTTTGTCTATCGCAAGGAACGAAAGCGCGCCCCGCCATGACGTCCGAGCCGTCCCCATCCGCCGATCCCCCCCGCCCTCCCCCATCGTCTTCATCGCCCAACCGACGTATGGATAAGTATACGTTACTATCGTCCCATTTGTCCAAGGCCAATTCCGTCGCCACCGACACCCTCCGTCGAACAATATCGCGTCACGAGCGGGCCGCCGCGGCCGAGGGCCACGGCGCCGACGTTGGCGTAAACAAGGTGGGGAGGAAAGATTCCCTCGTCGCCGTGGACTCAAACGACGGAGAGGGTCTAGTGGTGGAATACCTAGGGATAAAGAACGACGTTACGATCAGCTACTTGATCGACCTGGCGTTGTTGCTACGGCATAAACTGCTTTCGTCCCACCGTCGTCCCACCACGACGGAGGAGGTGGACACGAGGAGGAGGAGGCAACTGCGACGACAGGAACGAGAATGTCTCGAACGCCTGGTGGAAATGAAGATCGTGCTCGAGAGGATGCGACCGCTCGAGAAGAAAATGAGATACCAGATTGACAAGCTATTGGCATTGTCCACCCTGGAGGGTGGGATGCGGGGGGAAGCGGGGATGTTCGCATCCGTGGGTAGGGAGATGGTGGATGCGGAAAAGGATGAGGGGAAGGTCGGAGACGGCGTCATTGGCGATCCGCTATCGTTCAAGCCCGACTTGCCTGGTATGATGAAAATGTTTGAGGAGGAGGTGGGTGGAAATGGCGGGGTGAGTAGTGGTAACGAAAGAACAGCCGAGGGACATTCGATACATGATCTATTCGCAATGAACTCGCCTCTTACATTTTTATACATTGATATTAGCCAAACGATGATGAAGACGACGATGACGACGACAGTCGCGTCGGCGAAGGTAGGGGAGAATCGTCCTCGTCGTCGTTCGCGACCGGGATCGCCCTCGAGAGGGACGACGGATACAATAACGGCAAGAACAATGTCTACCAACCGCCGCGAATGCAATCGATGCCGTTCGACGTTGAGAATGGCGAACGCGCAATACAGAAACGACAGCGACAGCTCGAGAGGGATCGCGATCGTCGTTCGAGGTCCGAACTCACGGAGGTCATACGATCGCAGTTGACGGACGCGCCGGAGGAGGAGGACGCGCGGGGAGGCGCCCTCCTCGGGATGCAGTCGGAATCGGCCCGTAGGATCGCGGCTCGAGATGCGGACGTGCGCGAATTCGAGGAAAGGCAGATGATACGCCTGTCCATGGGGAGGAAGGAACGGGGGGAACGCAAGCGCATGATGAGGGGGGAGATGAGCAACTTGGGCGCCATCGCGGGGGGGCTCGGGAGCTTGATGGCTGGCGTCGACGATGCCTTCGGGGGCGGAAAGGGTGGAAGGAAGAGGGATGGGGGGGGTGGGAGGGTTGACGATGGATCGGGCGGCGACGGTGGGGGCTCGTTCAAGACGATGGGGATGAGGAAGCGCAGGGTGGACATATTGGAAGGCGGTGAGGGCGTCATGAAGAAAAAGAAGAAGAAAGCCGGGGCTTCGAATACATACCAAAAGAGTTTGTATGGAGTTGGCGGTGGTGGTGGGAGTGGCGGTAAGTCGCGGAAGAAGAAATGAAATACACACGACGGCGAATCGGCGGATCCAACTATATGTCCCCGACAAGTTTCGAGTGAGACTCCAATAGTTATTACCATTAAAAGACAGCCCAGCCGTTCACCAGGTCAGACAATTATTTTACTACGAATATACTTTCCAAACGCCGGCGCATGATTCGCTTACCGCGCCACGTAATCTGCCGTGTCATATGTTAAGCTTTCGGCGGTCAGGGCTTTAGGAAGACGCCGTGAATGAACACCCGTTTCATCTCCTGCCCGGTCTTGCGATTGCGGCTATACACCGTGCAGTACCGCAATTCAAGCGTCTCGAACCCGACCGACTCGAAAAGCGATCGCGCCGCCTCGACCGAGAAGAATCGTGCGATCGTACCCTCCCCGCGGACGAAGACGGGATCGCCGACGTCGTCGCTATATCCGTTGTCATCCGTGACTGTGGTGACATCGGCGCATCCTCGAGAAGCGGATGGATCGAATCGAAGCATGGGCATGTCGTATACTATTAGAGAGGGATAATTCCAGTAGATTGATGGAGAGAAAAAAGATGGGATTTTGATTGAGGGCGGCACGATGAGCCAAGAGTCATCGCTAGAAAGAACAATGAATAAATTGATTCGGTATCAACTTCCCCCGTGACTCACGTCCATAGTCCCGAAAGCAGACCCTCCCACCGGTATTTGTTATCTCGAATACGCGATCGAGGAAACGACGTACCCTCGACGGCACCACCGCGCTCAGGACGAATATCAACAATACGACGCCGACCACGCATCCGCGATCCCCCTCGACGGCAATATCACGTTCCACCCCGAGCCCTCCTCCCAATTCTTCATCCTCTCCTCCCCGGATCTTCGACATCGCACGTTCGTACGCCGACAATACCCGATTCGGGAATGTCGTACCGTCGTAATAGTCGTCTACGTCGTCGGTCCCAACTACCATCCCCCCCTCCTCATCGTCGATCAGGCTTGGATCGGCCACGAATGCCTCGAACGCCATGAAGCGACGACGATGATTCCGACGATGCGAGTCGTCGTCCTCCTCCGTGCGATCATGACATCCCCCCCCCGCGGTGGTACCGGCCGATACGTTGTCACCATGATCGACGACGAGACGTCGTGTCGTCGACACCGCCACGGGACTGGAATCGCACGCCAGAAGGATCTTAATCCCGCGGTCCGCTCCTCGCGCGCGACGTCGACGATGCCTATATCGTTCCATACCGCCGTGGCGAGTCTCGTCCGACGTCCCGCCGCCATGGCACGATCCCGTCGTCTCATTCGCATAAGACGCGCATCTCCTCCTCGTTCCCCCCTCTCGTGAAATCGCATCGCGATATCGTTGGATTATCGGCAGGCAGGAGCTCCCGCTGCCGCATCCGATCTCCAGTACGACCCTAATATCGTTCGCTCTCGCTCCATATGCGCGCCCGTCCCTCGTCCCGAGCGCCCCCCGACGTTCCCTCGATTCCTCCGCCTCCTCCTCGTCGTCGTCGATGTCATCGTCATCACCCCGATCGTCCCCGCCCTGGAGGTAATCCATTATGCAAGGGAACGCCTCGAGCAGATACCGCCTGGTCTTGTAAAAGTTCCCCGACGAATGACGTGCGTGGAATGCGTCCCATGCCGTCGATTGCGACATCGGCATCATGTCGTGCGTATATCCGATTGCGTCGTCCCCGTCGTCCGTCGTCCCCGTCGACGACGATGCGATGGCATTGTTCGCCGTCGTCGTTCGTTTGCAATATGCGGCGTGTTCCTCGAACGAGAAGTCCGAATCGTAGTATCGCACGACGTCCACCTCCTCCCTACCGGCATCGTCGCGGTCGTTCGTAGTCTTCGCCGTCATCGTCCCGCCCGCCGACTACGATGAACGATGTGCGGATGGCTTTCTGGCGGGAGATCCCACGCTCCCGCCATGTCCCTTTCTGGGAGTTTTCACCATAATCTGGGCGGGGCCGGCGGGGACAACGGCACTACTAGGCCCGATACTTGCCTACACTACGTGAGATCAGGCGGCGCTACAAAATGTTATGCTTCGCTGTCAACGATACGCGCGAGAATATGGGTGGTATTGCGACCTGCGGTGATGGTTCGATGTGGGGCAGAAGTAAGTGAAAGTATAATATTCATTTGTGGCTGCTTGGAAATGTGCACTGTGACAAGTTTGAAGGTACGGGTACTTTCACTTGTAGTTGGGGTAAGATGTAAGGTCAGATATTGAAATGAACCATGTTACAACGTAGTATCGAATATCGTATCAACTTCGATGATTCGCAGTGAACATAATATCGTTTCAATTTATTGGGTGGAGTAGTATTGCACGTAGCTCTACTACGCACAACCGCGTCCCGCACCTCCATTCCTAACTCTCATCCCCACCCCGGTTTCCCCCCTCCACCAGACCCCTCAGTTTCAGCCCGCACGCCGTGGCGACCGCCAGGGCCGCGGTACTCACGCCAAGGGCACCTCGAACGCCCAATTTCTCTATGCTCAAAAAGACCGTGACGACCATGGCGTTCAGGGGTATGCCGAATAGGTTCATCACAACGCTACGGTGACTGTCGGGGAAGTACTTCGATCGGAGCGTGCCGATCGTCGGGAAATACATGCCCACGCACGATTCGAAAAGGAACAGGCTCATCATGAGGACTGATAGGACAGCCCCCGGAGATGATAGCGCCGACGATATCTTCGCGCAAACCGCGGATAGGACCGGAAGCGACGTCAGTCCAGACAGGACGGGCGACGCGGACGTCCCGATCGATAGGGCGGCGATTCCCATGGCCGCGGTCGCCAGAGCGAGCATGCCGACCGCGAAGCCCTCGGTGGACATCGGTTTTCGGACCATACCGGTCCTCGTGTCAGAATTGCCGTTCGATGACGTCAATTTTCCGAACAACGTCGATCCGAGGAGGCAGCACGCCATGAAACACGAGAAGACAGTGCCGTACGGCGTGCCGACCGCGGACGTCGACGTCGTCGTCGCGAACTTCGAATAGTAAGATTCGATGGCCCTGCTCACGGCCGGGGGCCAATTCAGTACGAAAATATACATGGCCGCCTCGAACATCGATTGTATCGCACCGACGAGCATGATCTTGGGATCCGACCTGACGACGACGATGGCATCGCGTATGGTC
Source organism: Cyclostephanos invisitatus (assembly GCA_036939675.1). NCBI lineage: Eukaryota > Bacillariophyta > Thalassiosirophyceae > Thalassiosirales > Thalassiosiraceae > Cyclostephanos > Cyclostephanos invisitatus. Next base: position 5,858 of record JALLBA010000611.1, read on the forward strand.
GGTTTCGAATCGCCCTTCGACTTCGACCCCCCATCGCCCCCTCCTCCTCCTCCACCACCACCACCACCGGCGACGTTCTCCTTCCATAGGAACGATGCCAACAGTCCCCCCAAGGCAAGGAATACGACCGACAGCTCGAACGGTCCGGTGGGACCCCGAGACGACGCCGCCAACCCGGCCATCTTCCCAGCCAATATCGCCACGATCGAATCGCCCGCATATGCCAGTCCGAACGTCTCCCCGAGGCTCGAACCGATGTCCAACCTACTCGCCTCCCCCACGAGCCACGCCTCCGGCGCGCTGAATAGCAGACTGGTGCCGATGCCCCCGAATACGCGTCCGAGCAAAAGCACGCCCAGGACGTTGCTCCTGGTGCTGCTCGCGCCGAGGGCGTATAGTAACGAGAACGCGAGCGTGCCGGCCTTTCGTCCGTACGCGTCGCACAGGCGCCCGACCAACGGACCGAAGAGTGCCGTCGAGGCGAATCCGGTGAGGAATAGGCGGGATACCCACGTCACGGCCGTGGACGCGCCGCCGAAGTTCTTGGAGGCGTAGACCTGGTAGAAGTACGGTCCCTATATATTCGAGGGTAATGAGTTGATAGGAAGAATCACGAAAGAAGATGGGGGCGACGAAATGAGAACGACGGTGATTCGAATTGAGAGAACGAGAGGAGAAGAATACGAATTAGAGAGAGAGAGATGGGTGGATTGGGAGCGAAGGGAAGGTCGCTCGTCGAAGGAGGGGGCTGAGTTCGCCTCGCTCCCCCGCATCCGCATCCGTACCCGTTCCGTCACGGTTGTGTTGCATATGAATCCGTTCCATCGTTCAGGTCCACATTGCGCGCCCTTTTTTTCGTCACGCGTTATTACCCTCATATCCTTCAATATCCATTGTCAATCGTCATCATCATAATCTCTCTTTCTCTCTGTCTCTCTCTCTCTCTCTTTCTGTCTCTGTCTCTCTCTCTCTGCAATATGATACACGCGTCGTCCCTCATGTTCTCTCACCTGCAACCAATCGGCCATCCTCAACAGCCAAAAAACCGCGAGGAAACGCCTCTGTAGGGATACGACATTCGCATCCCTTCTAACCATCCCCCCTCCATCCCCTCCTCCTCCTCCTCCGTCGTCGTTTATACTACCGCCCTTGCCCCGAGCATCGTACAATCGCAGCATCGCCGTCGATCCTCCCAATATCGCCAATACCAGGTTGAACGTCCCCGATGGCGTGGAACACAATGACGAGATACCGGACACGGCGGACGATGCCGCCGCCGAAACGACGTTAACGCCCCCGCCACCGCGCGGTACTGCGAGGTGGAGGCGCGTCGTTGTCGTCCTCGTCATTTCTCGACGATGATCGCGATGTTGTTGACGATTGCGACGAACAATACCGCCCTCGTGGCATCCGACCATTGCCGCCGCCGTCGCGCGTGGCTGACCGAAGGACGACGACGACGCGAGGCGATATCCCGTCCCCGTCATAGTGGACGTCCCCAACGACGGCGAGGACGAAGCGAACGCCATTACGACGACGTCGTCGACCTTCGGGGCGAGCAGGAGGAGGCAACGCAGTAGGCTCGTCGTGCGCATCGCGATGGTTATGAAGATGGGTGCGTACGGTGCGTGCTACCGAACACGCTCGTTGTGAAATACCCCCGCCGACTGCCGCCCAAAACATCACACACATCACACGAACATCAAACATCAAACTTCGTTTCTTCAGTATCTTCCACGTGGAAGATCAACTTGTCTATTTGCAGGAAAATAGCCCTCTGCAACCGGAATTGACTCATCTATTTGCGAGAATGATCACGCGCGCCACGCTCTCTTCCCTTCCTATCTCCCCGCCGAAATACGGGTCCCGCCATTTTATTATTATGGCGCGCCTCAAAACCAGCCCGCCGCTCGCGCGCGATCGCTCCGGCCGGGCTCCAACGACGATGACGACGACGACGAAGACGACGACGATGGATCGGGTAATGTCGATCCCGGCATCGTCATTGCCATCGCTCTTCCTCCTTGCCATCATGACATTCGTCGCATCCACCACGACCATCGAGGCGTTTGCCATCCCATCGCTGACATCTCGTCCCCCCCCCTCGCGAACGACGATGGCGACGACATCGATAGCAATGTCATCGTCGTCGCCGTCGTCGCCGTCGTCGTCGCCGTCGTCGCCCTCGTCGTCATCCCACGACGTCTCGTCCTACATGCACGGCCCGACCCCGCCCGGTACCGAAGATTTCATCATGCAGCAGACCATGATAAGGGTGAAGGATCCAATCAGGAGCTTGGATTTCTATTGCAACGTCCTCGGGTTCAGGTTGATACATTATTCGGAGGTAAATGTTGCGGTGTGCACGCGTCGGGCATCGATGGTCTTTCGCGATTACGATGATTTTCGGTTTTGCATACACATGAGATCATGAGATCCGACGGCAAAACATTTTTTTGCCCCCATTTATACATGCTCGAACTCTAATGCGCTCGCTCGTTTCATACATATTGATGCCTTTCCCCCCCCCTTAACGCGTGTATAGTTCCCGGAATGGAAGTTCAACGTTTACTTCGTCGGTATGTTCCCCCGTATGTTTCACTCGTCATTCATGCCGAGTTTCGCTTTCTTTCGGCCCCTGAACACCATCCCCCCCCCCCCCCCCCCCCCCCCCCCCCNGAAGTTCAACGTGTACTTCGTCGGTATGTTCCCCCGTATGTTTGACTCGTCATTCATGCCGAGTTTCGCTTTCTTTCGGCCCCTGAACACCATCCCTCCCCCCCTCCACCCCCCCCCCCAAAAAAAAATTAAAGCGCCCGTCCCATCCTCGGAGGTCCGATCGACGCCGTCGTCGAGATGGGATCACTGCATGAATACCCCGGGATGCATCGAATTGACGTGGAATTACGGCACCGAGAACGAGGAAGGACGGCCCTACAATACCGGCAACGCCGACGGGGGGATACGGGGCGGATTCGGACACATCGGCATCGCAGTGTCCAACGTGTACGATGCGTGTGCAAGATTCAAGGACCTGGGCGTGGAATTTCACAAATCGCCGAATTCCGGAGGCATGAAGGGATTGGCGTTCATTCGCGATCCGGACGGGTATTTGATCGAGGTATTGCCGAGGGGGGGGATGATCGTCGAGGACGTGGATTGCATGGGCGTGACCGCCGAGGGAGGGGCCGGATATGTCGACAATAGCAAGTGATTCGAGGAGGGAGGTGGTGGGTTTGGGGGGTTGAGGGTGCAATGGATGGTGATGCGTAAAGCTTTTTTTTCTCGTGCCAAGTAGATTGGATGCATCGCGGAACAGTAAACGCACCAAACGAAATAATATCGAATATACGTTAATGTTTCAATCTGAACAACCCCCGGCCATTGCGCCACGAGCCTTGACATTCTACGAAGAAAGTATATTTTTTGAAATTCCAGTCAGTTCCATGGCTAATCAGGGACAATACTCCACCAGAACCTCTTCTCACTTATCGAGGTATTGTACTACGAAACATCCCTCTCTGATTGAGAAAACTAGACTTGATCATACATTCAAGAGAGAGGACAATGCAACGACCCGTTCCCTCTCCCAGGTCAACATATCCACGGACCTAGCAACGCCGATGGCAGTACGTCCGTTGGATCCCTCCCCTGTGTAGTACATGCGGAAGAATCCGTCATCGAGGCGTATCACGTGTGGTGAACCCACCCCGCGAGAATCCCAGGCGTCTTTACCACCGGTGTCGTTGTCATCTCCGTCGGCACCTTCGACCCCGCCCAACCGTCCAACGTCGAGGGCGAGGCCCAGCTTCCTCCACACCCTTAGGTCGTCGCTTTCCGCGGCCAGTATCCTGTGCCTACCGTCCTCGATCGACACGCCCTCGTAGAACATCATCCACGATGCCCCACTCGACTCATCCTCATCCCAAAGGCCGTCCTCGTTTAGGATCGACCTTCGCACGACGTTGCAGCGTGCGCATCCTCCCCCGTCCAACGACGACGAATACGACGACGACGAGGGGCCGTCGACGAATTCGATCGCGCCCATCTTCGACCAGGCGAAACCGTTATTCGATACGGCCGCGGCGATGGTCTTCGCCCTGCTTCCCTTGAGCATGGTGCTGTAGTACATGTAGAAATTATTCCTCTTCGGATCGGTCGATGCGCCGGATCCCTTCTTGTTATTCTCGTTCGGGCCCACGGGATTGACGATCACCTCGGGCCATCCCTGGGCCGCGTTCGAAAAGAGAGAGAGAGAAAAAAAGGCACGTAGGGGGGGGTGGGGGGGGCAAGGGAACATTTAGATGATCCCAAGATCAAACGTATGGCCAACGATGTATAGAAACATACATTGCTCTATATCATATCATCGTTCAATTCAAACTCACGCAGTATAACTCCTCGTCGATAACGTAGCGCCTGCCGGTCCTGTCGTCCACCGCCACCGATACGTCGACGTTGTTGATGTCCTTGGTGTCGTACGGCACCATGCACGCCCCGCTCGGATCGTCCCCCTCGATCCGTCCCCACGTGATCCCATCCTGCGATATCGCCGCGCCTATGCGAAGTTTCATGCCCCTCAATTTGGCATCGGGTGGCACGAGCCTCGTCCTCTCCCCGACATCGCCGTCGTCGTCGTCGTCGTCGACATTCCCCCCCGGTAGGTACGAGACCAAATCGTTCAATTCGTGATTCCCCCCCATGTAATACATGACGTACACCCCCCCCTCGCTGCGTATGCTCGGACTCGTCATCGGCAACAATACCTGACCCAGGCCGAGGTGCGACGTGTCGAATCCGTACCACGACTCGACGTTCAATCCCAACGAGGTACCGGATTTATCGGAATCGACGCTCCCCTCGTCGTCGCGACGCCATAGCAGGCCGTTGCGCGACGTCGCCCTACCGATCCTACCGGTGCTGAGGGGGGGCAATGGATGGGACGGGGCGGCGGCGTCGTCGGAGGGGGCCGAGTCGAGATCGGCATCCCGACCGTGATACCACATGACGTAGGCCGCGTCGCTCCCGATCTCGGAATATCGATGCACGCGCGCGCTACCGATCTTGTGTGAATCGAACGCGTTCGGATCGGCACTCGGGCGGAAGACGACGTTGTTGTTCCCATTGACGTTGCCGTCGTTCTTCTCGTTCCTACCCGTCCCGGATTGGCGGAGTGATGTGGCTTGGGGGGGATGGAGGTTTACCGCCCGGGTGGGTGGATGGACCCACGCTCGACAGGGAGCGATATCGATCGCGAAGATGACGGCGAGGAGGGTGGCGACCGCTAAGACCACGACGGACGTCGTCGTCGTCGTCTTCGTCGAACGCTTCGTCATGGTGTGCCTTTTTGGGGGGGGGGGATTGTGGGGATAGCGTGCGTGGAGGTTCGATCGCTAAACTTTTATCGCTAAAAGTGATAAGTTTCTAAGTTGGTGGGGAGAGAGATGGCAATGGATTCTAAGGTCATTGCCCTGGCAAGAAACATGGATGCAAGGCTTGAAAACGCCAGCGATGACAGTGTTTGCGACGATGACAGTAGTGGTGGCTGCTGGTAGTGCGTGACCAATGGTTTGGGGACTATACTCGTATGAAAATCCACTGCTACCGATCTCTAAAAAGTGAGTTGCAATAAAAGTGCAGTGTGGGGATGTATCTATTTTTATGCGTCGTCGATTAAATTGAAGTTGATGAGCTTGCTGTCTCGCACTATCCGCGATGTTTGCTACTGCACACGGTGCTTGCCGATCTTCTTTCGACAACTCCCGATGATGATTTCAATAGCCACTTCGAATCAAGGACAGAAAGATCAAGTGACATAGACAGAGGGGGATCGGAACCTCCGTTCGACCCTCCTCCGTAGTGGAGTGGGATATTGCGATGGCGATTCGGATTACAATAATCATCAAACATCATCAATAGGTCGTAAGCGGAAATCGGATCCCTCTTCTTTGCATCAGGGGAAGAAAATAGTGCATCGGGACGTGCTATTTTCTGCGGGCTCATTGAGGTAGCTCCGTTGTTCAAACCGGAATGCGCTGATTTGGGTGATACTGTGTCGATTGATTCACTGATAATTTCATCCTCTTGTGCGTCGCTATCGGATTCATATTCATCGTCGTTGGCGGTATTGTATTCCCCCGATTCATTGATCGATGCGAGTATTGAATGTTTGGACTCGACGAATGAACTCTGATAATCATCGGAAGTGTATACGTCATCTACGGGTTGTCTCGGTAATGGATCCTCACTTTGGTACTCGCCCGAAGACTCTGCGCTGATGGATCCGTTAGAATGCGTACTATCATCGACAGAGGCATTATCATCATCATTTACTACGACTGATAGATCATCTTTTCCGTTCTCGATGTCCATTGTTTTAGAATTTTCAGTGCATTGAGCGACGGAAGATTGGGGCACCTGAAATCGTCCCCTGCTGGTATCTTGTTTTTCTTCTCCCGAAGGTAAATTACAGAATAAATTACTGTCGCTGTCTGATAATGATTGCACTAATAAGCGCCGAAGAGAAGTCCCATGTACATCGACTATTCTTGGTGCAACGAAAATATGATCATCGTCAGTCCCCGCGTCTTCCATCATGATAGATTCGCGCTTGCCCGTCGATTTTAAGCCTGCCATCATCAAAGCGAATCGGGATGACTGTACATTCGTCGTCGACTTGTCATCTCCCTCTGTTTTGGTCGATAATACGTTCGAGTTTGCATCGCCAAGAAGCTGTTCAAACACCAATTCTTCATTGCGTTGGGACTCAACAGTCATATCCTTGCTCGTGGCATCCTGGTTCTTGCCCTTATTCTTCATCGTTGCATCATTCCTTTTCTCCTTAGCCTTTGACGAATCGCCTCTACTCAATGATTTTTGACTACGATCTCTTCGCAACGAATTTGCATGTCTGCCCTCGGGATAGTGGTCGTCTTTTGGCCCTCCACTCTCGCCCCCGATGGCAGAGGCAGGGGGCGACGGGGCAACCATCTTACTCTGCAACTTCCGACTAGACCCGCCAGAGTGCATACTCCGGGCCGACGAACGGCGCTGCAGCATCAAAGCCTGTTCGTCGTCGTATATGGATGGACTTAGACTCTGTGATGTGATCACGTCCTTGTTGGCCTTCATCACGGATTTCTCCGACGACGTCGATGATATTATGGATCCGCCGTCGTCGACTTCATCGGCCGTCGAGGACGTCGAAGATCTCCTCAGCGATACCAATGCTCCCACGCCCCTCATGACGGTGCGTCCTAAATTGGGGGCGCTTTGACTGTTGCTCTGATCAACCCTATCGGAGGATATATTCGACGTCGATCCCCGACCCAAGCTCTTCATGCTTCGATTGTTGATGTCTTCTCCTCTAAGGTATTTGTTCGGCCCCTTTCGCACTTCCTTGACGGAGACCGAGGACGCGGAAGACTCCGACGACGATGACGACTCGAATGACGTCTTCGCTAGCAGCCTCTGGCTCCGAACGGTTTGCAACAAATCCGTGAATTTTTCCTCGGAGTCGTCGTCATCATTCTTCCCGCCATCCTCATCTCCATTAATTACCGAATCGGGCGCGCTCCTACCTCCTTTACCCGGATTCAACTTTCGTGCGGACGACCTTCCCCCGGCGCTCATTACGTTCCGTGCCGACGAACGGCGTTGGAGCAGCATCGTGGCCTGATCGTCGTCGTACATCGACGGACTCAGGCCGTTGGTTGTTATTACGTCCTTCTTCGCGTGCTTCCTTTCGGACGACGTCGATGTGGATATGTCTCCCCCACCGCCAACGCCGTCGTCGTCATCATCCTCACCCTCACCCCCTTTACCCGTATTCAACTTTCGCACGGACGACCCCCCTTCCCCGGCGCTCATTACGTTCCGGCCCGACGAACGGCGTCTGAGCAGCATCGATGCCTGATCGTCGTCGTATAACGACGGACTCAGGCCCTTGGCGGCTATTGCGTCCTTCTTCGCGTGCTTCCTTGTGGACGAAGTTGATGCGGATGCGCCCCCTCCACCAACGCCGTCGTCGTCATCGTCGTCGAATTTATCATCATCATCATCATCATCGCGGGCATTCGAGCGGTACGACTTTGACGATTTCACGCGTTTCAGCGACAGCAGCTTACCAACGGACGTCATGATCCCGCGTGCGACATTGGGCGGGTCCGCCTCCGATATGGTCGATAATATGCCATCGTCGTCGTCGTCGTCGTCGTCGTCGTCGTGATTTACCGATTTATCCACGTCCGACATCGACGACCTCCTCCTCCTCATCGGTTTATTCTTGAGCGATACCAACGATCCGACGCCCTTCATTAAGGCGCGTCCCAGATTGGGCACGCTGCGATTGTGATTCTTGATCGACGACATGCGGTCGCGACGCTCGTCCTCGTCGGCGGACGAGTCGTTCGACGACGACGTCGACGGCCGTCGTTTCTTCCTGAAGAGGTTGGTCAGGCTGTGATCCTTCATCGATCCTCCCCCTCCTCCCCCCCCCGCCTTGGGGAATTTCTTCGGCCTGGATCGTCGCTTCATGCGTTCGCCGTCGCCTATCGAGTACGACCTCGCGGTGGACGACGCCGACCTCGATGCCGACGACGTCCCCCTCAATTCCAACGTCGCCCTAGAATTATTCGACGTGGCGGCCTCGGAATACGAGCCCGATGATCCCGATGATCCCGAGTCGGAGGATGATACCGACGATCCCGAGTCGGAAGAATCCGATCCGGACGTCGATCCCGAACCGGAATCCGACGATCCCGAGGACGATCCCGACGTCGATTGTGATCCCGTGGACGACGATCCCCCAGATGACGATGACGACGACGACGACGACGACGACGAGGCAACATCATCGAAGTCGTCGTCGCCTCCACCAGATTTCGCGGGTCCGACGTCGTCCCCTCTCCCCGCGTCGTCATCGTCATCGTCACTGATGGACGGGGATGATGAGGAAGACGTCGATCGACGTATCGACTCCGGACGGTGATACGAGCCGCATCCGTAGGAGGTACCGGAGGAATCGTCGTCGTCGTCATCGTCGGCGTCGGCATTGCCACTCTTGTCGTTCTCGGCCGCACCCCTCGCATCTTCCTCCTTCGCCCTTCCCGCCCCCCCGCTGTTCATCGTCGCGACGCGGGAGGAGGATGCGGGGGCTTTCGTCGTCGTGAGATCAGTATTCGCGTCGTTGCCCTTCCTCCCCCCCTTCCTCCCGCCAGACGAATCCCTCGCCGTACAACTCGCATCGTCCTCGTCCTCGTCCTCGACGTCGCGTTCGTCATCGTCGTAGCTACCATCGTCGCCACCGCCGTCACGGTCGTCGTCGTCGTCGTCGTCGTCCGAATGCGATTTCTTACCGTTTCGGGCGGATTCCTTCATCTTGACGACGGCCGTGACGGCGGATTTGGGCAGGAGCCACAGCGGCTTCTTCTTGGGCATTGTATTATTCGCCCCTCTTGAAATTATCGCCCTACTAGAGTGCTGATATCCGGGCTAAATCCCCTTACGATACGCTCGCTGCCGGGGCGTTGTCAACATTCATCGTCGTCGTGGGGGGGGAGGATCACAACAACATTCATGCTTGAGCCCATCCTTCGAAGCCGCGCCTCAGCAGGCCTCTGGCTGTGATTTCTTTGAGCATACGTATACGTATGCTAAAGAACAGTCGCGAAATTTATTATTCTTCGCGTGCGAAGGTTTTTTTTCTATCCGCATATGCCTCAGAATTCGGTGGTTTCATTGCCCGCTCGCGCGTATATACACAGAAAATGACCATTTTCTATATGCGCATGTAAATTTTCTATGCGCCACATATCTCGTCAATATTCTGGTCATAAAATCCTCAACGTACATACGCGTTAGGTAAATCAATTTAACTCACGATCCGTCAGTTGAACCTCGCCATATTATTATATCTGCTTGTAGCTGAGACTGTCCTCTTTCTCCAACTTCAGGGTATATTATGTCTTGGTCCAAGTCTTCGAGGTGAAAAATGCATTGGCATGAAGGGCATGTATTAGCCAAAATTGTGTTTTTGTGTTTGTGTTTGGTCACAAATCCTGAATCACAAAACCAAATATTCGTACTATTCCTACGTTATTTCTACAGCAAACCAATCATCAATTACATCTAATTGATGCCATGACCGATCCCGACCATGATATTATGGCCGCACCCCTCCCCCCTGCCCCCCCCCCGGGCGCAAACGATGCGCAAAGATCCAATGCTTCGGGGTTGATGTTCGGCATTGACCAGAATCACCCGGCAACCAGTCTGGATTTAGTTATCACCCCCCCCCCCACGCCATGTGAGAATCAACGTCGCAGTTGGAAGTGGCATCTCATCGATGACAACGTCGACCCACACGACAGCATCCAGGGGCGATGTTCGCCAACATCCTCGCCCTTGTGATATTGTCCACCGCCGGCGATGTGGGAATAGGAATGGGTGGGGGAGGGGGGTATGCCCACGCCGCGGTGGCGGTCGATGGCACTGCCGCCGTCCAAGCTCGTCGACGTCCTCGTCCCCCTAGGGAGATGCTGCGTCGGGGGCGGTTCTACCGTCGCCACCGTCGTCCCTTAGGTATTCGTCATCGACGACGGTCAATCCTCCCACCGGTGCAGTCTCCAATACGTTCGGTGATGGATACGTCGCATCCGTCGATGATGATGCGGCGGTGATGGCGGGATTCGCATCCTCAGACGGGATGATGGAGGCATCGGGGGAGGTGGAGACGACGGCGGACAACGCGATGGTCGCGACGAGCGGGGGCGGCGTCGATGTTGACGTCGACGATGACGCGGGAACGGTGGAGGAGGAGGGGGGGGGGGGACGATGCGACGATGT
>JALLBA010000612.1:0-15632 GCA_036939675.1 Cyclostephanos invisitatus
CCCTCATCATTGCAGCGAACGCTATGTAAGGCGGACTGCGGTTCATCATCACCTCTGCATGAACCACGGCACGTTCCACCTGAAACATGGTGGCCTTGAGGAGGTATTCGGCGTGGAAGTTATCCCCCGCCGCGGTCAGAGGATGAAGCAGACAGAAAGCACTTGCGAACTGGTGCATCGTGGGAGGATTGAGATACCAACTAAGAGCCTTGAACATCACCTTCTCCGTGCTTGATAGGACCTGGCGGTCGATTTGATATTGGGCAGTCATATCCTCGACGATGTCATCAGCGACGCGCGCCTCCTCATTGGAAAGTTTCGACTTGATTGCGATCAAGAGGCTTGCGATCGATATGAGACGGACCTGGATGGGTGTTATATCGCCTTCTAGCTGATTGATGTAGCGGTCGAAATAATGGTAGGAGAGAAAAACGAGCTCCTTGTCAAGGCCATAGCGATCGACGGGGTCCTGCCACCTGCGCGAGATGTAAGTGAGAATGCATTCGTGCATGAGATATGACACGACATTTCAGTGTCACGTACGAAAAATTGCAGATGACGCCGTTGGTAAAATAAAATGAACACGAGTAACCTCTCACCACCGGCATAAATCGTTCATATGTAGGTGGAGGGAGTGAGTCCTCGGTCGGCCATATGGACCATTCACTTCTCTCGAGAGAAGTGCCCTCGCCTCGATCAAGTGATTGTCCCGGGGGATATTATTTGACGACGGCATGGCTACTGTGACGTTCTCCGATTTTCGGAGGAATTGAAGGTATTATTCTTACTGAACGATCTTCGGGGAACAAAAATGAGGGGATGGTGGTTGCAGATGGGGCACCACCGCAGCTGGTGAACCATGGAAAACAATAATTTATTTTATTGATTTAAAAATAGAAACGGTGTCCCTCAATACCACGTGATTGTTCTTACCTACGGAGGAATAAGTTGATAATAGGCGCCAGTCATTGAATTGAATGAGGATTGGAACAGCAAAGAACGCACACCAGAATGAAAACGATGGGCTCGAGTCGCCTCCGCGGCAGCGGGGGCAAGGGTCCGAAAAGGAGAGTCATCGACGGTGCCGCTCCTCCTCCGCCTTCCATCCCCCCCCCCCGCGTCGACGCCGCCTGCGGTTCATCGGTGAATGGCGAAACCGCCTCGTCGTCATTGTCGTCGTCATTTTCGGCGGCAGCGGCGGCTGCCACGGCGGAGGCGGACTCGTTAATATCCCAGCTTCGCGATCACGTCGAGCAGGGTCGTATATTCGACGCCCGTTCCGTGTCGTCCGAGCTAACGACGATATTCGGTCCCGCCAACTCCGCCGCCGAGGGGGGGGTTGCCGATCGTCTCGATCCGGACGTCCGCCGTCTGATCGAGGAGGTGCGTGCCCAATCGGATCACGTCGAGTCACTGTTGCGAATGCTCCACTCCGATGACGGTTGGACGCTCGCGAAGCGAAGGTCGGGGGTGACGGTACACTTCCGTGGAGATGATGATGAGAATGACAATAACATACACGTGGTACGGGCATCGACGACATTTGAGAATTTCAATCCCAGGGACTTCGTGCGCTTCTGTTCCCTCTTCGTCGAGACCGAATACATGCATCGCTGGTTCCCCGGTGGCGTCATGTCGCCGGCCACGGTCCTCTCGTGGCATTCGAAGTATAGCAAGGTGATACGATTGAGGATCAACGTCGCGTTGCCAATGATATCGTCGAGGGATGCGATCGTTCTCGGGAGCGGTTATCATCTACCGGATCGCAATGCATTCCTAATAAGCACGAGGACGATACTCGAGGATACGTGCAGATTCTGCGACATACCCAAACCGGAAAGGGGCATCGTTAGGATGGCGACCGATAGCATCTTCTACCTCCAGCTGACGAGGAGGGATGCCATATCGTTCAAGATGATATCGAGGGATGATCTCAAGCTTAGGTACGTTCCCACCCCGTTGCTCAACTACCTGGCGCAGGGTCACATGCCGTTCGAGATAATGAAGACGATACAACGTACGATACGTAATTTCGAGGGGACGGTGTGGGAGGAGAAAATCAAGGAAAGGGGGGCGTACTATGCGGAGATTGAGGATAAGGTGTACGTTCAACTTGAGAATTGGGAGAAAGGAGCCATCGATGATATCCGCCCGTGCAAGGGGTTGGAGTCTGCTGCTATGCAATCGATTCAAAGAAGTCCAGTGTCGACGAACGAATGCACCGAAAGCGCGGGGCTCAATCGCGCCTATGAGGACGAAGGGATGCCAAACGTCATCATGCCGGGGATATCGATCGCGTGCGTCTTCGCTATGGCTCTGCATTTCGTACCGATATGGGAATTGTTGCGCAATCTCGCCCCCGCACCGCTCGAGGAAGTGCTCATCGGCATGGAAACTAAATGTTTGGCAATCGCAATCGCGTCGTGTCTCCTGCTGCTGTTCGCTTTCATCATCTCGTCGATATCAAGGGGAAAACGACAGCATCGAGTGGACCCCTTCACACGCTATCATCAAACCGTAGGGGTCGACAATGACGCGACGGACGACGCAGGCATTGGAGATAATGTTGAACGCGATGAATTCCCTTCCTTTCTCGACGACGTAGATTCAGAGGAGGAAGGGAGTGCTGGGCTGGAAATGGGACACTCCAATCATATTTTGAATGTATCGGACATCACCCCATCGCCGCAATGTAGTCCACAACGATTAACTCGGCCAACAACTCGATCATTTCCCCCTCCCCTGCCGAAGCTCCGAAAAGTCCGATCAACTCTTGGGGCTGGGCTCAGGGGAATGAGAAGGAAAAAGAATGAAGTAAATCCGGAGATATATTTACGTGTTGAGTGAAGAATGTTAACATCAATTGCTGCAGACGCAGTTCTACATAAATTATGTATTTACATGAAAAGCATTAGCTCAATGGATATTTCGCGCGATAAATCTGCAGCTGTTCCTTTGGTAATAACTTGATAGCGTCCAAACTACTTGGCTCGAGCATTCTTGCACATCTCATCCAACCTTCCCACTGTCTTCTGTCAGAATACACGTTGCCTTCAACCAGACGAGGAAGTAGGACATGACAAATCCACGAGTGCAAGCTCTCGTGCTTTGAGCAAGTGAGAATGATGGTGCGCATGTACGCTAGAGGTAATGGCTCTCCCTCTAGATTTTTGCCGCTCATGTGATCCAACGCAGCTTGAACGACACGGTCATTGAACACTTCGTCATCCTCAAGGCATAGGCGGATTGAATCCAAATATCGCTTTTGTGGTATTCCAACAGCGTGGAAGTCTAATTGATGCAGATACACCATCTGTTCACAAACCGACATTCCACGTAGGGTAGCTTCGGATGGATCAGGTTCGTCCCGAAATATCAACGCATAACGACCGAGCCTTTCCGCCATTCGTCGAAGAGAGGTTGTAAAGATATCATCAGTGCCCCTGACAAACTCTGCCAGCTTATTGACAAGCTCATCTCTCTTCATTCCCGAGACAACAGGAATAACATAGCGAGAGTCCATGATTCCATTCTCATCCAATCTGTTCTTTTGGATTTCATGACATGCATCGATAAGTTCTTGTGGTGGCAAACTTTTGTCGGACGCCGGAGCGAGATTATCCAAGAATGATAAAAGAAGCGGTGTCTCTTTTTCACTAGCTAAATCAGACACTCTCAGCGCAATGTTGGCTGCGCCTAGAGAAAACAGATAGTGTAACGTGAGAACGTCCGCGAAGTGATAAACAAATTTCGAAAAACACGTACCATGCTTCACTGCGACAGCCTTGGTGAGCTTCGGCATATTCGTTTTTATGGCTTTGGCAAGAATATCCGCCCCTTCTCGACAACCTATTTCCATAATCGCCTTGATTATTTCTGGGCGGCGAACACACAGAGCCATAAATAAAACAACTGGTTTCTTCACACGATCTAAAGCTATTTTCTCCTCGTCACTCTGCGGAAACAAGGCTGCTTTGGCACCATGGCGTTGCTTCTCCTTGTCCTTCTTCTTTGCATTCGACTCGTTGGCCAATTTCATCTTTTCGTTATTTTCAATGGAATACTTTGCAGCAAATTCAAGCTCCTTCGTAGCAGACTCAACCACTTTGTTAGCGCAGTCTGAATTCTTAGGAAAGATAACGTTCATGACCAGTTTCAGCGCCTTATCTTCAATGGGTGGACTTGCCGGCAAGCGACCACTAGCAATGGCAACTGCACAATCAACGGCCGGTCCGCGCATAATCTCACGTTGGAAGGCCACATCACGCAAGATCAGTAAGGCTGCAGTAGCACGCTTTTCTGCCGCAGATTTTGCGGCGTGAAGGGCAGCGGATTCGGATATCGTTTGTTTGGTAGACTTCGTAGATGCCCTTCTGCTGATTTCTTCAATATCACAGAGTGATCCCACCAACTTCAGCGCCGTTTTTGATAATGATGGCGCCAGTGCTAATTGTTGAGGCAGTAATGAAGCTGCGGCATTGGCGATTCGTTTTTTCTCGCTGTCATTGGGTGTCTTATTAGAGAGATCACATGCATTGACGACTGATGATACAAACACATCCAGGCATTTATCGTAATTCTCTTTGTTCTCGTCCAAGCTGTAAGCATAAGCTTCATTGAGAACGCGCAATGATAAGGACGATACCGATGATGCTGGGGTAGGACTATTCGTATCATCCCTGACTGCGGTCGCCCCCTTGGGGACCAAATCAAATGCAAGACTAGAACACACGAGTGGATAGTCCAATGTAAATTCAAGAGAGCCCGCAATAGCTTCCTCGGCATCTGTGTTCTTCTTGAGGCTGTTTTCCGTCGCCTCCACTGCCATTGCATGTGCGCTTTCGATGTCATTTGACGGTTTGACATCCTTCAAAGTCCAGGCAAGACGCGCAGCCAGTTTCCTTCCGAAGTCGACCACTGCCTCTGAGCGAGCACTGGAGGAAGAAAGAAGGACGCGGGAAAAAGCCTTCGATGCGGCAACTTTCGACTGCTCCACATATGTTTTCTCAGATTCAGTCAATACGGCACCTTGGGTTGCCTTCTCGGCGGCCTTGATTACATTGCTGTTCAGTGTAAAAGTCAAAGCTCTTCGACCATCTTCACCCACCTCTCCTTCCTCCATCATCCAAGCATCTCCTCCATCTCTATCATACCAATGGTTCTCGTCTGTTGACAAGGATGCACCGTTGGTTATTACAGCATCCACGACGAAATCCAAGTTGATTGGGTGTTTCCTCTGCGTATTCGCCAAGACCGTTGGCCGTTTGGGGGGCAAATTTTCCAAGTTGAGCAACACGAGCTCGCTGGCATCGACCATGCTCGAAGGAAGCTGAATTCCCGAGCCCAGGCCACGTGCCATCTTAGCGGCTCTGACACGGGCCTCGGCATCATCCGTGTCCCGCTGCCTCTTCGCCGCGCGTGTGTCGTCGGCACTGGTGTCCCATTCGTAGAAAATAGCGGCCCGATTACGAGCCGCTCGACCGCCCTTCATCAGGTCGAGCTGCTGTCTCGATGCCTGGAGAGCACGTTCGGCTTGTGACTGCATACCTGCCTGAGCCAATGCAGACGCCAAGATTTCCCAGCACCCACTCGTTACCGAAAGGAAGTTTCTAAGAAGTGTCAGGCAAGACGAGCGGAGGTGCGTTCGAATTCCGGTCACGGCAGCCTTGGTAAGGAGTCCGTCGGCGGTTCCTGTGGCCCCACCGGGCGGGTCCATCGACCTCCTCGCCAAGCATGTAGAGGAATCTTTGAAAAATATCGGACGCTTCGTCGCGAGCATTTGGACTGCATTAATCGAAAGCGAGTATGACTTCTGGGAAAGACCGAAGTCGAGTTCGACGCATGATCGGTCCAAGATGAAGGCACCGTTGCTGCCTGATTCAGTCGCCGCCTTTTCCGCCGCCGATTCCACTTTGAGGAAGGCGAGCGCAGCGGGCTTCAAACAGCGTTCAGACGTACACACCAACAAAAAATCATCGTTAGAAATAACAATCGGCACTGCACACGATATCACGCACTAGGAGCAGAATGTACGACAATCGTACCTTAAGTATGTCCAATACTTGCGAAAATGGAGAAGTCCCTGAGAGCAAGATCAAGCGAGTATTCATTAAAGTTTAGAGTTGCTGACGAACATAGCGCCAAGCGCATTTACGAATTGCACAGAAATAGCGCGCAAATTATGATAAACTCACCACCCATGAAATCAGGCCCACCCGAAGACGACTTCACGGCGGCTAATAACAAAGCAGGATCGATCGCGGCCTGCCCCCCCAGCAACACCAACCCCCTCAGCGTCGAGAAGCAGTACTCTCCTATCTCCTCCAATCCCTCGCGCGTGATGATGGGATGGCCCGGCGGCAGGTCCTCCAGCGAGAAGTCCGCCCCCCCCGAGCTTTTGGGAGCATCCTTCTTCTGCATACGCATGGCCGCGGCGCTCCCCTCGGTCGCGCCGGGGAGGGCGCGATTCGAGAAGCACAATACCACTATTTCGAGGAATTTGATGCAAGATGCCCTGAGCGAGTCCCCCGTCGCCCCGCCCCCCCCGTCGTTCGCTCCCCCCCCCGCCTCCCCCGCGCTCCGCGCGCGTTCCAGGAAGAGCCGCCCCAGCACCCCCGCTATCATCCTCATCACGGGCAGGAACAGCCGCAGTGCACCCGCGTCGTCGGCGTTACCGATGCGCTCGGCCATGTACCGTAGGCACGGCTTGAGCGACGCGCTCGCCGAGAGCACGCCCCTGCTCGCCACCGCGGCGTCCGACGAAACGGAGGTGTATGCGCCCGGCGATAGGCTCGGCAATGCCGCCTGAACCCAACGTCGCAGCAACTCGGCCCTGCGCGCGGCCTTCATCTGATTCCGTCGCGACGCCTCCGCGATGCTGAGGGGCGGGGCGCCGCCGCCGCCCCCCCCCGACGATGCGCCGGGACCGTACGGCCCGGAGCCTGCGGCGACGGCGACGTCGAGGTAGCTCCCTCCTCTTTGCCATTCGACGTGGAGCGTATGGAAGAGGGCGAGGCTCGCCGCGCGCTTCGCCGGCACGACGTCCGACTGGGCCGATTCCAGTAGCACCGGCAGCACGAGCGACGAGTTGATCCGGGTGTATATCTCGTCGACGCATTCCTCGAGTCCGAGGAGGCGGGGGTAGGTCGACGCGAGCATCCGGGCGGTGGACGGACCGGCGTGACTCGACGCCTCGACGACCGGACGGAGGATGCTCGCGAGCTCGTCGTGTATATTTGCGACGGACGGATTCGTGGCACGGCCGGGATGCGATTTGAATTCGTTGAGGGACGTGACGATGCGGGATTCGAGGTCGTCGAGGGCGAGGAGGAGGGGGGACTCATCGACGTCGTCGAGTCCGATCTCGGAAGAGTCTGACTCGATCGCGGCGTTGTCGTCGTCGTCATCGTCGAGGTTGTTGTTAATCTGCTGCCGTGGGTCGAGGGCTTCGTCCAACTGCATCATCTTGGCTTGCGACTAGCGACACCGGTGGTGTGATCCCTGCCGCCCCCGTGTTTGGATATATTTTACGCAGGCCAGACAGGCAAAACACACTTCAAAAACCGCCAAGAGTCCGTCTCAAAACTACAAACCAGAACACGGAGCACACCATGCGCCCGGTCAAATACATATGGCATCATCATGCAGTTTGATGTGGGATTAGTAGACTGATGTCATCGGTAGCGCGTGAAAAGAACCAAACACTGTGCTCATGTCCCTTCAATATTACGGAAATGAATAGCATTGTGGCGACATTGATCTTCGTGGTGATTTTCAAGGGCAGTGTCGATGCAAGGAAGTTAGTATTGGGATTATCAAGGCAGTCCGGAAGGTTATCTGCATTTTGTCGAATCCCTTATTTAAAAAAAATATCGTTCGATGCCATGACTTATTCGCATAACAGTGGTGGAGTCAACCCAAACGACGCACTTTCTCCATCGATTCCCTCGCTGGTCAAGAGAGCTCGAAGAGTTAGAGAGAAATTGTACGGAGATAACTCTTCAGCATTCTTGCTTGATCCATCTCAACTGAGCTATCCATCATCCACATACGACATGACAACTGACAGCGACGTTCGAAGTGGAGAGGGTAATGTTGTAGTGCAGAGAGGATTTTGCAATTGGCTCATACCGAACACAATCATGATTGGCCAATATCCCGGAATGACGCCGGAGTCCAATGGGCCCACATCTAATGAATGTCGACTGCACATTCAAAACATGGTACAAGATGCAAAAATTTCGTTATTTTGCTGTCTACAGTCGGAGGTTCCATCGCAGGAAGATAATATTGGATGGAAAGAGGGCAAGCAGGGCGGAAACGAGGTCTACTTGGAGCCGGAAACATTGAAGAGAGAATTCCCTCGTCCATTCACTCGCTACGGGCCGCTAGCGCAGTCCTTTGCGGAATCGCAATTGACATTCCTTCATCAACCCATCGAAGATTTGGGCATTCCAACATCTAATGACAGTATTTTATTACTCCTTTCGAAGCTAATTCAGCAATTGGAACTCAATAACCACAGCGCAATATACTTGCATTGCTGGGGTGGACGAGGACGAGCGGGTCTTGTGGGGTGCTGCTTGGCCTCGTTATTTTCCCCTAAACTATCTGCCAATGAAATTTTGGATTGGATACAAGTTGGATATGGTACGCGTTCGGGGGCGGAAAGCATGCAAGACGGGTTGAAAAGAAGTCCCCAGACAGATTTGCAACGGCGCTTTGTGAGAGATTTTGTCCGAGAGGTGCATTACACTAACGAAAGGACAGGATGATCTAATGAATGCAAGTGATGATCTTGAGAGATAAGTTTCTAATCTAACAATTAATCCTGCTGAGCGGTAAAATTGATTTGTGCATGGGTGCCCTACTAATATTTTTTGATCTTTACTGTATCGTACAAAAATAGTAGGTATGGTAGTACTACTTTTAGCGCCCGCCCACTCTCTCTCTTTCCGTTCATGTCCAGCTTCACAACATTATTTTTCATGCTCTTCTAAATCACACAACACATAATGATCATTAGAAACCGACCATAACCCAAGGATCTGGGCGAGAGGATCCGGCAAACAAAGTTCTTAATTCACCGTCCTTAAATTGTAGTGAAAATGGACCCCAACGGTAGACTCGATGCCCTGTTTCCAGTGAATCATCCCCATTTCCACGAAAGTGAGGATGAAGATGAAGAAGACATCAGCGACTGTTCGTGCAGCGATGATTCATTAGGTGATGACAATGCAGTCGAATTCGCGACCTCGGGCGACGAACATGATGACTATTTGGCTGATCGCACCTCCGAAATCTTGCAAAACTATCAATCCTTCCTCCGTGAGTATGATTTAGAAACAGCAACCCATAGAGCGGCTTCACCTGAAGCAGGGTGTCATAATCCTCAATACCACGAGCATAAATTGAGCACTGACAGTGGCACTGATAATGATTCCTGCTTGCTAGGGGACCATTCTATGCACCGTGTTCAACTTCGCTCGAATGATAGCGATATAAAAATGGAGAAAAGGGGTATAATGAGGCCATTGCTCGCGAATAGAGGAAGGTTTTACATTTCTTTGAGCTTGGGATTGCTCTTCGCTATCGTGGTGGCGATGTATGGTTCAGCCAAAGGCACTCCTAAAAACACAATTAACGAGAACGCCCCGAACAGGTACAGCGAGGTAGCGTATGTTTTAGGTCGTGAAGAGGGGCACGTGAATGAAGCGCTTCCGCCTCACAGCCGTATCATTCCAACGAAGAAGCAACTCACTGAACCCATAACCAATGAGGGAAAACAGCCTGGAGCAAACGTCACCGAGTCAGCATCATCTTCCCCTCTCAATAAATCCATCCCGACTGTTCAGGTTTTTGAATCTAACGAAGAGAACGATTCTAAGAACGAAGAAACCAATTATGTAAACAAGGAAGAGATGGAAGTAACCGGGGAAGCAGCTGCTCTGGCCAATATGGAAGAAGTTGAATTGGCAGTGATCAAGCAAAAAGATGATCTTGAGTTGGCATCGTCCGTCCCAGCAGTCAGAGGCTACGCAATACCTCTCCAAGATGCCATACCCACTTTTCAGGCTCTGAAACCTACCCAAAGTGCTTCGAACAACCCAACAGCCCTCACCAATGCCATACCCACTACTGCCCCGGAGAACGTTTCCAACAACGTAGCTGCAAAAACCGAAGCTCCTGCGCATTTAAAATCAGCTTACTCTCATCTAGTAAACAGTGAGTCAGAAGCTGATTTGGACCCAACTGTGCCCAAACAAGAAGCCATTGGGACAGCAACAGCTACCTCAGTAGCCACAAATAATGTGGCACCGCTCGACATGACCCAGATTGTCCACAACATATTCAAGCCGCTATGGCTTGGCTCGGGTGAAGGGTGGAACGGCGGCTCGCACGACGATGCAGTGGAATTCTGCAGGAGTATCCGTGGGAAACAGCTATGTCCATACTCCATAATGTGCCCGAATGGGCCCGGCCACTCTGTTATGAATGGAAGAAAAGTTGTAAAGTTCTCTGTAGACGGCGAGCAATATGCTCCCGCCGTCATTCTTTCTCACAATGTTTGGGTTATGGTGGGCGAAAAAGATGGAGATCGGTCGACTACATGTGTGCACCATGAACAACTTGAAATGACGCCACCCAGTTGGGGCACGAATACCGAACTTGCGGAAAAGAAGAAACATATAATGTGTTGCACCATTCCAACGGAAATATAGCCGCCTACATTTGAAACGAGAATGATATGAGGTTCCAAAAGGTGTTTGTCGGGATGTGCAAGGTAGAAGCAGTACAAGAATTCAAGTTACCATACTATGTATTATTTTGCACAGTTTCCAATATTTATTCTTGATACAAAGGCAAACTGATGAAAATGAGAAACCAGTCCGCCGTGCTCGTGCATATATCAACTTGAAACGACGAAAAAAATCGCATCCATCAAAAGGCGATGTTGTTGCAATGATTGATGCTTTCTCCTTACTGATACATCGCGACCTCCATCAACTCATGATCCCTCTAGTCTCTCGATCAATTCTTCTTTCTTCCCACTCAATTTCAAACCTTTGCTGCGAAGAAGATCCTTCAGTTGAGTCACGGTCATTTTCGAGTAGTCTGCATCGACGCCCGCGGGACCAGAACTGTCCATCATGTCAGCTTTCTTAACTTCATTGATAGCATCTCCATTGTTCGGTGATGGCTGGGGTGGTGTAACAATCACCATCTCGTTGTCCCATGAAGTCCGTGCATTCTTCTTTTCGCTCTGCTTAATCTTCATCTCTTCCTCATATTTACGTACGGCCTCCCTCGCCGCCCTTCCCAATGCATCCTCCTCCTCTTTCGATAAGTTATCAAATTCGAGTGACAAAAGATCATCAGAATTTTCGAAAACGTCGTCCCCGGCGATATATTCGGCAAGAGGGGATTTGACTCCCTGCAGTTCATTAGCTAGACGGATGGATGCTTCCCAGTCCTCGTCGTCGAGCTCGTCATAGTTCAAATTCTCATCATCTTCCATAGAAAAATCTAACTCTGCCTGATCCTGCAACCGACTCCGTTCTTCGGCCAAGGCCAGTTCGGCCTTAGCCCACTCCTCTTTCTCCTCGGCCTTCAAACGAGCTTCTTCCTCCTCCGCCACTTTCATCTTCGCCTCCTCTTCGGCCTTGAGTCGAGCCACCTCCTCCTCGACCTTCAAGCGAGCCGCCTCCTCATCTGCCGCTTTCGTCTTCGCCTCCTCTTCGGCCTTGATTCGAGCCACCTCTTCCTCGGCTTTCAAGCGAGCCTCCTCCTCCTCTGCCGCTTTCATCTTTGCCTCCTCTTCGGCCTTGAGTCGATCCACTTCCTCCTCGGCCTTCAAACGAGCCTCCTCCTCCTCCTCCTCTGCCGCTTTGATTTTCGCCTCCTCTTCGGCCTTGAGTCGAGCCACCTCCTCCTCGGCCTTCAAACGAGCCTCCTCCTCCTCCTCCTCTGCCGCTTTCATCCTCGCCACCTCTTCGGCCTTGAGTCGATCCACCTCAACTTCGGCCTTCAAACGAGCCTCCTCCACCTCCTCTGCCGCTTTCATTTTCGCCTCCTCTTCGGCCTTGAGTCGAGCCCCCTCCTCCTCGGCCTTCAAACGGGCCTCCTCCACCTCCTCTGCCGCTTTCATTTTCGCCTNTTGAGTCGAGCCACCTCCTCCTCGGCCATCAAACGGGCCCTCTCCTCCTCCTCTGTCGCTTTCATTCTCATTTCTTCTTCGGCCTTGAGTCGAGCCACCTCCTCCTCGGCCATCAAACGGGCCCTCTCCTCCTCCTCTGTCGCTTTCATTCTCATTTCTTCTTCGGCCTTGAGTCGAGCCACCTCCTCCTCGGCCATCAAACGGGCCCTCTCCTCCTCCTCTGCCGCTTTCATCTTCGCCTCCCTTTCCGCCATAAGTCGAGCTCGATCCTCCTCGGCTTTCGCCAAACGAGCGTTGCGCACATCCTCTGCTTCCTCGGCGGTCAATCCCTCCGTTATCGACGGAGCGCTATCACCCACCGACGACGGCACGACGGACGATCGCGCGTTGCGCACACCCTCAGCCTCCTCGGCGGTCAACCCCTCCGATAGTGGGACGTGGCATTTCGCCGTCTCCATCGTCCCCGCCGGTCGTTCGATCGTCGTGGCGGTACTCGCGGCGGTCGTCGTCGGTGGCAGTTCATTCCCCCTTATACCCATCCCCCCACCACCCCCCCCCCGACCTACCAATTCACCTCCCATCACGCTCGACGCGATCGAAACGGCGACGTCAGAGGTGGCTTTCCCGACGCCGCGCAACAGATCACCGGCAAGTCCCGCGGTTATGCTGCAGTACGATGCGAATATCCCCACGCTCGCGCTGACGATGAGAGTCGTGAGCGACAATACCGACGTGGGACCGAATAATGCCACGGACGCCAGCAATACGAGCGTCGATCCGTGTATGCCCGCGCCGGATATCGTCGACGATGGCACCCCCCTGGCGATGGTGGGATTCAATAACGGAATCAATAGGTCGTCGAGGATGGAGTTGTTCTTCTTGATCGCGGCGGTTGGGGGGGAGGGCATCGACGACGACGACGACGACGACGACGACGAGGAACGCTGAGCGTCGATGACATCGCCGGATTCGGACGACCGGGGCGTCCACGGGGGAGGTCGGGAGGACGTCGATTGCGGTACGACCGGCCACGATTTGCCTCCCGAGTCGTATTCGTCGTCGTACTCCTCCTCCTCCGCGGCGACGATGGACGATAGGCCGCCGCCTCCGCTCGGCCCTCCCACTCCCTCCCCACCCTTCTCCTTGATGGCGCGCAGTAGGACGACGGACGACGACGACGCCATCGTCGTCGGACCGGGGGGAGACACGACGACGAAGCCCGGAAGTCTCCTTTGACCTCGTCGTGCGACGGGGGGGAGGATGGATAGGGCCGAGGCGAGGTGGTGGTGGGTGCCGCCGCTCGACGACGACGATGGCGAAGATAGTGCCGCCGCCGCCGCAGCCGCCGCGACCGCGAGGGCGGAGCGTAGCGCCTTGGTCATTGTATATACTCTCTTATTCTCCCCCCCCGGCGTGAATGAACAACTTTCCTCTCTCACCGACCTCTTTCGGTGTGTTTTTTATGATGATGGCTCCTCTTTCGTCCACCTTTTAATTAATTTTAGGTGATGTCTTCAAAAAGGAAAAATAATCCAGTCGGTGCAGATGGTGTGTTTCGTTAGGTTGGCGGTCAAGGGTCAGACCATCGGCCTCGCAGTTTTAACGTGATCCGGTTTAGTTGAGGCGGTACAAAATGTGTCGCTCTATCCAAAATGCGGCACACTTATCTACTCCTATGATGGTCTCGTACCTGAAGGTACTTACGATATATGATATGGTACGACAATTGTCACTTTTGAAGATCGGAGACTTGACACTCTTCAACTCTCTCCGATACCTACTTACAATACTCATTGATGAGCGCATTTTTTTCATGGCAACCCAACCGAAGCATCATCACAAGCGAAGAAGAGACGCATCGACCATAGGAGGCATTTACGACGAGGACTGAAACGGGACACCAAAAACAAACAATTTCAATTATGACACCGACACGTATCATCCACCTCCTGCTACTCCTGCCACCGTCGACCGCATTCCTCTCCGGTTTGGCAACAGGCGCGACGATCGCCGCTACTAAAAAATCACCCCCGTCTTCGTCGTCGTCGTCGTCGTCGTCGTTTTCCGTCGCGCGGGATGCCATCCCCCCATCGACGTTCTCCTCGCTGTCCTCGTCGTCGCTCGAGGACGACGACGGCGATACGAATGCCGATTTCTCGGGCTTCGGCGATACCGGCATTGTCATACTCGCCGGTGGGACCGGATCGCGAATGAAGTCGAACGTGCCGAAGCAATTCCTACTGCTCGATGCGCGTCCGGTATTGCACTACTCCCTCCACCTGTTCCTCGAGAAATTGGTATCGCACTGCGCGACCAACGACATATCCCCACCCCGTCACGTCGTCCTCGTCATGGACCCGACGTATCAACCGCAATATCAGGATATCGTCGACGCATACGATGGACGATTGTCGTTCGCGAGTCCCGGGAAGGAACGACAGGGCAGCGTCGAGAACGGATTGAACGCGCTGCTGGACGCGACGCGGGACGATGGGGGGGGCGATTGCGCGTACGTGGCGATACACGATTCGGCCCGACCGCTCGTCACGATAAGGGAGGTGTGCGACGTCGTGCGAGACGCTCACGTCGTGGGAGCGGCGGTATTGGGCGTGCCGTGCAAGGCCACGATCAAGGAGAGCGACGACGGGATAACGGTCACGAGGACGGTCCCGCGTAGCAGGCTGTGGGAGGTACACACGCCCCAGGTGGTGCGGTGCGAGGCGCTCCTGCGCGGCTTCGAGAAGGTGGAAAGGGAGGGGTTGGAGGTCACGGACGACGTTAGCATCATCGAGGCGCTCGGCGAGCCGGTCAGGTTGACGAGGGGGGAGTATACGAATCTCAAGATAACTACCCCCGAGGATATGGACGTGGCCAGCGCGATACTGGCAGATAGGGACGAGGGCGAGATATATCTGTCGGGTTGCGACGGTGGAGGAGGAGGACGGGCGGCGATTGCTGATGCGGTTGCATCTAAGAATCCGTTCGCCGCTATCCCGCGCGCGGGGCACCTGCGCGAGAGGGAGTACAATACCCTCCGCGAGGTGAAATTGTTTGATCGTGACCTCACCGGACGACGATATCCGGCAAAACCCACGCCCTCTCGGTGGCAAGAATGAATGAATGAATGGAAGGGTAAATCGTAGCCCAATCTCTAGCCAGGACCAAACCTGGCAGCGCTTGTTTGGTCTGAAGATCCCTCGTCAACACTCCTACATGGTGTTAACGGTCTCTCTAGAGAGAGAGGAGTAGTAGGTGAATGATAAACGTCGCTTTTTTTCTTACTATTATTTCAAGTATGGTTGTGGGCGATTTTGTTGGCTTCATAAATCTACATGTAAGGGGTTTAGACAAAACGTAGGAACTCCTACAGTAGATCAGCCAAAAATTTTGAACCTATTCCCAAAATATGAGAAAGTATTAAGCGAGATTTAGCTAGGTGGCCTCGCGGTGAATTTTCCTCCAGAGAGATATTTTG
>JALLBA010000613.1:0-15607 GCA_036939675.1 Cyclostephanos invisitatus
TGCAGGACATTCAGTCGTGTGCGTGACTGCCCTATTTGGTCTACGCATACATACGACTGGGTACTGCAATGCCCATCCACAGCATATTGAGGTGATAAACACTTTGTATACATATAATATGGATGTGGGATGCACTCCAAGTGGGTTTGTAGCCTCAAGCATGATCTTACACATTACTCCGTCTCAACCACACCCTGAATTTCCTAAAATCGTCCTACCCCACCTGGCACAAGAGCAACAGTGTAAGGGCAGACCCATATGCCCATCCACAACTTAGAAAGGTGCTAAAACACTTTGTATACATATGATATGGATATGGGATGCAATTGTGTGGATTTGTAGCTGCAACCATGATATAACAACATCGCTCATGCTTTGCCCTACCACAATTTTCCTAAAATCCAACCCCACCTGCACAAGGGGAGCAGTGTAAGGATGCACCCATATGCCCCTCCACAGCATATTAAGATGCTAAAACACTTTGTATACAAATAATATGAATGTGGGATGCAATCTGGGGGGGTTTGGAGCCTCAGCCATGACCTTACAACATCATTCGGGCTCAACAGAAGGCCCCGGGGAATACTTGAGGCTTGGCAAGATGAATTAAATCACAAATTAACAATCAGGGACTAGATTTTCAAATGAAATGCTTCTAAAACAATTACATATGATGTTGGTGAGTATGTGTGTAGCTTTATGGAAGGTATGGGGTCATAACACTGTCGAAGGAAGGCCACAATCATAAAAAAAGACCAAATTTGCTTAGTAAAAATGTTGTGAAAAAGGTTTTTTTTGCTTACAGGCACAAAATGTATGGGTTAGGAATATTTTTTTCAAATGTGTGCTAAATGATTATGACTCAGCATGCTCATATCTATTGAATCCCCACTTCAAATTTTATTTATTTATTTTTTATCAATACAGCCCCTACCAGTGGGAAGCATTCCATGTGGGTTGTCTTGGGCCTCAACCAATGCACCATGATGTTCATTTGTAGCCTTCTGACAATCGCTTTTACAACTCGTCTGATGGTTAGTGTTAGTGTTGGCAAGGTAATTTCTTGCTACAGCCCCATTTTCTAACACAGCAGACATGACAGACAAAGCTGTTGTGCAATTTCAAGTTAAACCTAAATGTATTGTTATCTTATGAATGTATCTCTGGCTTGGGTGAGCATGCATGATTACGTTTTTATTACAAACATATGTTTTATGTAGGGGGTTTAGACAAAATGTTTTGTTCGTAAATAAATGTATACATATATGTGGATACATAGCCAGACACACACACACACAACAACACACCACACAAGATGAGCTGATGCTCACCCTACCCCCACCGGCTTTGCCCTCCCTCTCCATGGAAACATCCTCCATGGACCCGAATCTTGGCGCCGTGGCTCCCCATGAGCCTAATAGAGGCGCCCGGCGCCCGGGCTCGCGCGCGCTGCGTTCGGTCCCCTTGTTTGGGGCGCCGAAATGGCGCCCATCGAAAAATTGAGAGACGGGCGGAGCACCTGTCTTGGATGGCCGTAGCTCAATGGGTCGACGCAATAACCAACCGAATGATGGTGTCGGCAGTGGGATGGGTGTTGGAGAGGCGATGCAAATGGGCGGAACGCGTGGGGGCGGACTTTTACTCATCGCTTTGGGTGGCGAATGGAGTGACGAAAAAAATAAAAATAGAGAGGGCGATGGGGCCTCGGATTTCGATGGCTTTTTCTGGATGGGAGGACACAACAACCAACCAAAAAGCAGCCGTAACGTTGGGGTATAATATGGAGAGACGGCGCGCAGGGCGATGACGATAGGGGAGGACACTATCGAGTCTTTTCGGCCATCGGAATTCGGGGCAAAAAATAAATATAACAAAATTCGTCGTGGCTTTAGGCGGCCGCCAATCGACCACTGCACGCAACAACCAACCAAATTTACGCTGGATCGATGGGGGGGGATAGGAGAGGACGCGCGACCGTCGGGGAACGCAGGGGGAGCGGTATTTGATCGTTCTGGGGGTGATCAAGGTGGGAGGGGGGAGAAAATAATATAAAATAGATGCCTTCATTCTCAAATAAATTGTTCCACAAGGTTCTTTTGCATATTTGCGAATCTGTTCCCGACCTAAAAAAATCATGAGTAGTATTCCTACGCATGTGAATGGCTTGTATCTCTGTGTCTGTTTATCTGCCTATCTCTGCTTGGCAAAAAAAACACAAAAAAAAGAGCGAAAATCCAACTGTTCCAATGCGTATGCGCGTATGGCTACGGGTCAAAGAAATAATCACAGCCTTATTACCGTTTTACATAGTCCCCCACAGCGCTAAATTTCAGTACCATATATGGCAGTCGACCCCTTTTGTTGATTCTAGAGATCCTCGTCGTCCTTGCCAAGGTCGTCGTCATCGACGACGACGCGATCGGGATGTCGTTCGTCATCGTCGACAACGGAGGATCTGATGCCGCCGCCCTCTTCGGAGGAGGACGACGAAGTTGACGAACAGGATGATGATAACGATGAGGATGAAGACGACGACGAAGATGACGACGATCTTGCCATGATATTTCGTTCTTTGGGGGGAAGGCACCGACCGCCGACGTCGATCTTTGTTCTTATCTTCCAGGTTGTCCGGGGCGATATCACAATTTCATAGGTTTCATTGGTTGGTGTGATGTATTAGATTACAACGAGAACACTCCCACCCGTCCAGCGTTCTCAAAAAAGGAAAATGAGAGCATTACAATTCACAGGGTCCCACTTCAACACAGGGTCCCACTTCAAATCCACTTTTTCTTTTTGCCCAAACACCTCTTCACACCATCATCCCACCTGACATACAACCAATTCAACGTTCGGAGCGATGAAATTCACCAAGTTCCAAACCTTCCCCATCCGCTTCGCCGGCCTACTGCTCGCCATATCCTCCCGCGCAACCACCGCCAAACGCGTCGTCCCCCCCGGTCAATCCATAGCCGAGGCGGTCAAGGATGCCATCGCCGCGGGCGTCCAATCCCCCGCGTTCAGCCTCCACGCCGAACGCGCTGGTTCCGAGACCGATTACGTGGTGAATGTCCGCGTGGCCACCCCGGCCGTGACCTACATGACCACGGTGAGCGCCTTCGACGGTGAGAGCAAAAACGTGGACGAGGACGATGTGGCGACGATGCTGGTTGGCTACGAGGAAGGCGCCCTAGCGTTGATCGCCATCGATAAGAGGAATGGGTCCGCCAATGGCATCATTCAGAAGGACGGGGAGAAAATGAAGCTCACGCAGAATGGCAAGGGAGGGAAGGTGAGATTTCGAACGGGGGCCGGTACCGCGTGTCACACTTATCCTTTTCGCTCCCGCTGATTCTGAATTTTCCACACGTCGATTCCGCGCAAATTTCATACAGGCATTCGCTACCACCGCTGAAGAATTCACACCCGAGCCGTGGGCGTGTGGATATAAACCTGGGCTAGGCGAGACCCCTGCTGCTGAGGAAGAATCTCGCTTCCTATCAGGGCTTGGTCACGATCTTGACCACGATCACTCGGATCATGGCCACTCGGCTCATTACCACGAGGATCACTATCACGACTTCGACCCAACAAATACCAACGAAGCGTTGGCCGATCTCCGGCGTTCCCTCCGTGGTCCGGTTCTACCTATCGGGAAGCACCGTCGGGTTCAGGGGGCGAGTTATGCATATTGGGTGGACGTCTACATCGAGATTGATCGAGACTTATGCAATGACAATGGGGAGGGAGCGTTGTGTGACTCTGGAACAATCGGTTCAAACACTATCAATTACGGTGAGCTCTTGTTAATTTCCGTAAGTCTTTGTTGGAGTTGTTCCGAACACAATCTCCATCTGACTCCCATCATTCTTTGTATTTCTCTATTCAGTAAATAGCTTGTTCACAGGAGCGAATACCATATACGAGGTGAGAAATCGGCACTCTATTGTAAATGTATATTGAATGCATACTGTTCACTCATCAAAATATCATTACTTTAGACGGAGATCAACACACACTTGAATGTCCTCCACATTAACCTCAATGCCAACTATGCCAGTGCCACGACCAGTAGCGGGGCGCTATTAACCATGCGTACCATTTATGCCAGAGCCTATGGTGCGGCATTTCATTATACATCCCAACAGGGGGTCCAGCCTGATCTGCACCACGCGCTGCTCTCCAGGAGCTTGGGCGGCGGCATCGCCTACAAGGGTGTTATTTGTAGGGCAGACTACGGCTTTGGATTGAGCGGTAGTCTGACAGGGGGTTACCTAAGTATGAGTAATGCCCTCGTTTGGGATATGATGGTGGTAAGATTATGTCAGATAACGAAAAGTGTGCTTCCTTCATGAATCATCTCATCGTTCTTCTACGGTTCAGTTCATGCACGAGATCGGGCACAACTTCAATGCAGGGCACACCCACGAGGCGCAGTATTATAACCCCCGAATTGACGTCTGCGGATGCAAGTATACGACTGGTCCAGTCAACTGTACTACCGTTCCCTGCCCTATCCAGCTCCCCCTGGCAAAAAGTTCTACTATCATGTCGTACTGTCACCTGTGCGCTGGTGGTTACACCAACATGGATTACACCTTTGGAGGGAAATACTCAGGTACTGGAAATCGCGGTAGTATTACCAGCTATACAAACACCCCTCTTGCGGGAACCGTGAGTACTGAGGCTCGTCAGGTCAATGCGGTGATGTGGAACCACGTGTCTACTCGCGGAACATGCGCCCTACCATACGTAAGTGGTACTAGTTATTGTGATCATGTGTTCATTATTTGCGTTGCGGTGTATAACTTACCCCTCCTTCACGTCCATCGACGGGGCCGCCAAACAACATAAAGACACTGACTTCGCCTCCCACCTCAAGTTCGCCGTCAAAGGCACCTGTCATCCTAACCACGATGGCACCAACCGTCCCACCCTCGGCTGCGCCCTCCAAATCTCCCTCGAGTTCGCCAACTAAGGCACCGGTCCCGCCCACCAACCTACCCTCGGCTGGGCCCTCCGGATCTCCCTCGAGTTCGCCAACTAAGGCACCGGTCCCGCCCACCAACCCACCCTCGGCTGCGCCCACCGCATCTCCCACGACTTCGCCAACTAAGGCACCGGTCGCGCCCACCATCCCACCCTCGGCCACGCCCACCGGAAGACCCACGACGAGGCGTCCCACTACAAGTCGTCCCACTACAAGGCGTCCCACATCGTGCAAAATCAAGGGTCAAGCTTGCGGTGGCTCCAATGGCGTTTGCTGCGCTGGTCTCACGTGCACCGGAGGTAGCACTAAGAAATGCGCGTGAGGATAGGGCCATATTCCGTCCAAAGTAGGTGCTTGTGAGTGCTCGAAATGAGGGGAAAATACGAGCCTAAAACAGGCCCCTTGAAGCCAATAGAGTAGAAAAAAGTCGCTCACAAGTAGTAAGTGGCATTCGGATAGAATGGGGAAAGACAAGTCAACCAAAGCTCCCCCCCGAAGTAATCGAAAGTATTGTAGAAAATTTGAGCCTGTCTATTGTGTCATCATTAGTGCAGTAGTCGTCCTCCTCGTCGTCGTTGTTGCACTCGATTCCAATCCTACAATATTAGATTGTCGAGTCTTCCCCCCCCCTCCTCCACCTCATTTTCGTCGTTGCACAAGAAGATAGGCAGGACTGTGCAACTCCCCCGTGAATGACCCCGCCCTCCCCCCACCGGCGTACATCGTCGTCGTCGTCTCCCCCCATTCTTTTCCTTTCTCCTCATCCCCCCCCGCTTAGTCATCGTCGTCATCGTTGATTGTCATGTCATCGCCATCGCCGACCATCATTCATCATCGATCGCGTCAACTAATCCCCCCCCCCCCATCCATTGAGCTCGGCGTTCAATGGGCCCCTCGCTCGCGCAAGGGCGACGTGGAACATGATTGATGATCGTGACGCGGCTGCGCATCTTATGTATGAGGTACTTAAAGTACGATATTTCGTTGGGTGTGTGTGTTGTAACAAATCCCCAGAAACATCTGGGGAAAATTACGATTTCACCACGTCGACAGCAGAGTCAGCTGGCGAGCGTCCATCGACAGGTGACCTTGATCTCCACGTCCTCTGGTAGGTCACGCGAGTTGAAGATGATATGGCCCCGAAGAATGCAAGTCAGGTGGCCGGGACCCTCGGTGCATCTGTTCGCTTTGATAAAGACTGTCCACATTTTCATTTTGTGCGTGACGACTCCGGGGATATCGATCGAGAGGGTCCATTGAATACACTTTTTATCATCGACTTGTTAGAGATAGGGCAAATATCCAGGGATAGAAACGCTAATTATAATAATAATGGACCCTCCGGACGAGGAGGACTTCTTCGATCCCACCCTGGTGATGAACTGGGACGAGGGGTGCGACGACGCCGGAGTCGGCGACGGCGGCGGCGGCGGTAGGTCGTCGCACTCGTTCTCATCGGCGTACGACGATGATGTCGGCGTCAATGGCGGCGGCGGCGATGGCGACGACGTCGACAATGCCGCGCCGGCGACGTCTTCCGGTATGCAACGGCAGCTGCACGGCCCGACCGATGATGCAATAATCGCGTCATCGTCGGACGCGTCGCACCCGTCGTCGCTGGCGACGGACGCGATGATGACCATGATCGCGTCGTACTTTCCGAATACCGTCGTCGACGGCGTTGCACCGCGCTACACGAGCATAGGAGGGATCGGTCCCAATCATCCGCTGGCGATGACGTCCATGGCGAGCTGTTCGCCGCTGGATCCGATCACTGCCGCCATGGGAGGAGGTTACCACCCCCCGTCGTCGCTACCGTCGTCCGCTCCGCTGCAGCAGCATCATCATACCGTCCTCCCTCCCCTGTTCGCGTTGATGCGCCATGCTGGCACCAACAACAATGGAGGTGGTGGGGCCTTGCTGGAACACCAACAGCGGCAACAACAACAGCATCAGCATCAGCATCAGCAGCACCATTCGTCATCATCGGACAATAACAATTCGGCGCTGGGAGGAAGCTCTTCGTGGTATCCATTATCATCCTCTACTACAACATACCTCCCTCGTCTATCGGTACCGACCGCGCACGAAAGCGGCGGCATCGGACACACGAATTCCAGCATATTCAACAACATCAACGCCAACAACGTCGGTGGGGGGGACGAGAGTTTTTTCAACTCCGTCATGAATGGCAATCTCGGCGGTTGCGGCGGTAGTCGCGCCGCGAACGCGACCCCCGACGGGACCGCCAACATCGAGTGCGGTCACTCCGCATCTGCGACGGCCGTCAACGCCGCCCAGGTCGCGCTCGCCAGCCACCTTCACCAGCTAACGTCCAACTTCCAAGCATCGCACAACAGCGGCAACGGCAACTACAACAACAACAACAACGCGGTCAATTCCAAGATAATGATGACCACGCAAATGCAGGCGATGGGGCAACAACCCATGCCGCATCCGCATCCGCCTCAGCATCAGCATCATTACGGCATCACCGTGAACGGATTTCATCCGCAGGTGAATGCACAGGCGAATAACGTATTGCCACTCATGGGCGGCGGTTTCGGCGAGAATCAGAATATTCAGCAGTCTCGGCAGCAGCAGGGTGCCGACCAACAATCGCGATCGGACTCGTGCGGCGTAACCTGCACATCCACGAAGAATGTCCATGGCGTCAACGACCGAGCGAGCATCTCGTCCGGTGGGATCAATGCCGCCATTCGCCAACCCATCCCCCCCAAGGATGCAACGACCGGCCACGGCCTGCTTAGCGCGAGCGCGATCGCCATCGCCGCCGATGCCAACGACAACATACGCATTAGCGAAAACGCCGACATGCCCATGATGATGGGATTGATGCACGCTCGTAACTCCCGCGAGCGAAACGAGAGGGAGCAGGTCCGCGCGAAGAAGATCACGCAGCTGATTACCGACCTGCGAAGCGAAATGCACGGGGGAGGCTGGAGGGTGGAGATGAAGAGCAAGTATCAAGTCCTGAGCCAGTTGAGTGGTATCTTTTCTGCCACTTTTTCACGCACGCGTCTTTCCACTGCGCACTCTTTATACTTGATCCTTACTCACATATCTTATTGGTCACTTTCACTGATCAGATGCCGAGACTACGTGGATTACCTCAAACGATATCACAAGACCAAAGAAGTCGACATCGAACGAACCAAGACACTCTTCGAGGAACAACAGCGACAACAGAAGGCAGTTGCGGTGATGAAGGCCCAGTCCAGCGACGATCCCGAGAGCATAGCCTCCAGCGTCACAGATTTGACGGCTCTTAGTACAGGTCGGCGGAACGCTGAGCTCAACGTCAATGTGGACGACGACGAGAACAGCAGTAACAGCAGACCAATATCGAGTGTAGATGTAGATGGTCTGCAAAATATTGACGGTACAAAGAAGGAGGATATGCAGCAAAAGAAGAGGAAGAGGGCGAGTCTGCACGTAGATTCACAATCTAGCCATCCGTTAGTGCCAACTCAGGAACAGTCATCGAATAAAAAACCACACACATCTCCCTCATCAACGAGAGAAAGTCCAGCGATGGGTCAGGTGGGTGGAGTGGGAGAAGAAGTGGGAGAAGATCAGCAATCATGCGCTGAGATGTCTAGCATTAGCGAAGATTATGATGAGAATAATATTGGGAACCACAGTTGCACTCCGGGTGGTAGAAGCATCTGTTTTGACAAGGCCAACTCGTACATGTCCGACATTACCTCTAGCAATCAGGGAGAAGATGGAGGGCAAAGCGAGAATTCATCCAGCAGTGTATCATCGACCGCAGCTGTGGTGAGGGGGTTGGAGAGCTCGCAGCTAAAGAGTCATGGCCGACGTCATCGAAGTGATCGAATCGATCGCAACTTACCCGCGGTAAGCGGAGAGTTCGAGAGCAAAAATGTCAATCCTGTCAAGGAGATTAATGTTTGCTCCGCCACGACCGCCAGCACGAGCCATCACAAGAAAAAGAGGCGCAGCTTTCATTACGATTACAGGGAAGTGTTCCTGAAGAGTAACGTCCCGCAGTTTATCGCTACCCTATCCGGCAGGATTGTTGTGTGTGAGTAAAGAACTCCTGATTCGAACATTTGAGTAGGTTTATATTTGTCTCGTACCCTGCTGACGTCTCCGCGACACACGTTGAAAAATTCCAGGGAACGATTTCTTCTTGCTAGCCACGAATCTCAGTGAACGAGATGCGAAGCGCCTCACCATATTCAGCATCGTGCAATCCAGTCAGCTATCAAATCTGTACAAGATGGTGGCTAGGGCATTGGCCGATAAGAGCGTAGCTTCCGATTCCGCCACTTCCGCCAAGGATGGATCGGATACGGCGGTAGAATGCGCAGCGCCGAGTGCAGAAGGCAAAGAATGGCAGGCCATTACGCTCAAATGCATACCATTCTCCTCCAACTGCAAGGCCAGCGATGCGACCCACAAGCGCAAGGGAACGAAGACAACGACGACGAATGCAACGCAACGGCCGATCCCCCTGTACATCAACGTCACAATGATGGACGACGAAAATCGCGATCAACGTTGCTTCCACTGCATCCTGACCGATTGTCCCGGTCCCAACGGAAAGCTGGGATGCGTCACTCCCAAGTTGTTTTCAACGCTTCTCGTTCCAAGCGGGACCAAGAAGACGGCGGTGGCCTAATTTTACACATCCTCAGGGACGACTTAGTAATTGGACAAATATGCGTTTATCATACACATAATAATCGTAAGCACCGAGTACAACACATCCTTGTCTATTATTTTTTCGTTGTCACAGAGGAGTATGAGATTTACTCCTGCTCTTTCGATTATGACGAGTAAAAACCCCTACGGAGCACACAACAAAGACCGATCTTATTTTGGAAAAGCCACGACTATTTCGGTTATCCAATATCAGACCCCCACTTCACTACCCCCCGGTGAATGTGAGAACCGTCCTTCGTTCTCGACCCCCCCGAACAGCCGGGGACAAAGTGGGAGGGGGGGGGGGGGATCGTCGTACCAAATTTACTGTATAATCATTGAGACTGATACGTCCATGATATTTCGCTCTCCTCGTAAAAGTGAAGTCCGGAATCAACCTCCACCTCCTCGTCCTCGTCGTCGTCCTCTGAGTCATTGTTCGAATCCCCCCCTCCACCTCCCTCGTCTTCGTCAGCATCGTCGTCGTCGTCGTAATATTCGATGTCTTCGTCCCCCCTCCCCCTTTCCATCAACGCCAACAAGTACGGTGTCCTCGCCCCCCTTATCGGATCTACCGTGCCCGTATTATCGTTCTGATCGGTACGACAGTATCCCGGATCGACGGAATTTATCATCATATTCGGATATTTACGCGATAATACCCGCGTCAACGCGATGATGCCGAGCTTGCTGATTCCGTAACACGTATTCGGCCATCCTTTTTTCTCGTGCGTACCGTCCTCGACGGACGTTACGAATTCCTCCATCAGGTCCGATAAATCCGTTATCGTCAGTTCGTCCGAGACGAATCGTTCCACGAGGTGCGGCGAACGCAATATCGTCAATCTGCCCGCGTAACTCGCCACGTTGATTATACGCGGCATGTCCGATCTCATCATCAACGGCAAGCACTCCTCGATCACCCGCAACGTCCCAACATAATTCGTATCGAGCGTGATCCTCGCCTGTTCCTTAAACGGCGTGTAGTGCGTCTTGCCGTACAATGTCGGATCGTTGTAACATACCGCCGCGTTGTTCACCAACACGTCGAGTATTCCCCCTCCCCCCCCATCATCGTGAGGGTATTCGTCATTTATCCAACGGACCGTACGTCTTATGGATTCGAGATCCGTTAAATCAAACGGATATGGCGACGAAACTACGTCGCACTCGACCACCACTCCTCCCGTCGTCCCGTCCGCCCTGTCGTCGTCGTCGTCGTCGTCGTCGTCGTGATCGTGATCGTGATCGCGCGGGGAGGGATTGTTTCGCATTTCCTCCGCGGCCAATCTGCCGAGCTCGACGTCCCGACAGGCGATGATCGCGGTATATCCCGGTTCGGAGCCGATGAGGCGCGCGATCTCCTTCCCTATGCCCCTATTCCCCCCCGTGATCAATGCGAGTCGCCTACGCGGATGGGAGGGGGGGGAGAGGGGAAGGGTCGAGGAGGAGAGGCCGTCGACGACCATCGTCGCCGCTGTGGTGGCGGTACGAGGGAGGAGGAGAAGGAACGGTAAGGCAAACGCGGCCGCCAAGAGGAGGAGGAGGGGGAGGGTAAGGGGCGGTTGTCGCGAGGGCGGACGGATCATGACAACCCGTCGTTTTCGTCGGAGGGGGGGGGGGGGGGCGGCGGACGCGGCCGGGCAGGAGAACGGAATCGGCGGACGGAGACGGAGAGCTCTAGGATGATGTGAGATGTTGGGAATCGATGAGAGCCAAATATGGCGCGATGACTGTCGAAAAAGGACCGTTCCCGCCCGAAAAGATTGGGACGAAACGTCATATTTCTCCCGCCCCGACGATGCCGAGGTCATAGCTGACGTCATTTCGTCGCTGACGTCATCGCCGACGAGCCCTCTTTACTTACACTTTTTTTGTCAGACAAACGATTCTATCGTACACTACTGAGAACCTTAAGAGACATGGAGGGCTGCACATCGTATGATTCTAAAATAGGGGCCACAGTTCGTTAGATCATCATGCCATCTGCTGTCCATCTATGGCAATGACATGACCATGTGACTTGAAAGACCTGTCAAGATCGTGCTTTCAGGCCAGGCCTATGGCCAAGGGCACAACGCCACTAAACTGTAGTCAGATATCAGTAGAAACATCAAGTGTGAAAAGCAAGAATAATATTATTATTGCATTTGAATGGTTTCACTTAAAGAACCCTGACACGATATCTCCCTCGTTCGTTCGACCTTGTATCGAATCGCGCTCTCCCACTTGGTGCGATGTCTCCTGTACAATAACAACGCCGCCAACGCGTCCTCGATCGGGCTGTGCGGCGCATCCTCCGCCTGTATCTCCATATTCAGCTTGTCCCTCGCGAGGGTCTTGAGCTTCTTGGGCAAATGAGTCGCGCTCGTGGGATTGTACTCGTTCGGGTCGGCGCGTCTCATGAACGGTACGTACTTCGCCGTGTCCTTGACGTCGTGCCACGGATGATCCCATATTCCCAATGCGCACAGGTCGTTCTTCAGTCCGTGTCCGACGATGACCTTTCCCCTCATCATCGACAACACGGCGCGTCGCGCCTCGTCGAAGGGCACGGCGCCGTTGGCCTCGAGGAGATCCTCCGGCAGTATGCCCGATACGTGCGTTCGGTGATCGGTGACCCTTTCGGTGACCTGCACGTGGACGTCGTACGCGACGTCGCCGTCGTAATTCAATACGGCGACCCGCGCGAGTCGCGAGGTGCGACCGCACGGTCCTATCCCGACCATCTCGCAATCGATGGCGAGATATCTAGATCTGTCGAGGATTTCCACGTCGCCGACGTCGTGTTCGTCGACGTCGACGTCAAAGGATGACGGGGACGACGGTATGCTGACCACCATGGTGCCCGGCGTACGACGATTGGACGTCTTCCTCGTGCGACGTCGTCGTGCGCGACGCGCGTTGTCGTCGGGTGAGGACGCGGAATGGAGGGAGGGACATTCGTCCGATGACGATGACGGTTCCGTCGTGGCGGTGGAGTCGTCGCGGGGCACGGCATGATGATGTTGTTGCTTCCTCGCGCCGCCGTTGGGGTTGTTGCTGCATGCGCGACGTCCTCGACCGGTGGTGGGTCGACGCGACTTCTTGGAGATGTCGACGCGATCGGACGTTGGGGAGGAGGATGCCGCGTCATCGTTGTCATTATTGTGCCGACGAGACGATCGTCGGGGGGGGGAGTTGGCCTTGTAGGTCGCGCGAGTGACCGACGAGGTCGTCGTTGGCATCATCATCGGTTGACGCATGTCGCTCTCTTGGGTCATGGGGTTAGTGTTTGATTTTCGAAGTTCGATTGATGCTCTTTATCTT
The DNA here is from genome assembly GCA_036939675.1 of Cyclostephanos invisitatus. Lineage (NCBI taxonomy): Eukaryota > Bacillariophyta > Thalassiosirophyceae > Thalassiosirales > Thalassiosiraceae > Cyclostephanos > Cyclostephanos invisitatus. The sequence goes on from JALLBA010000613.1 coordinate 12,992, forward strand.
TTATGAGCAAGGAGATAGGACGAATAATAAAAAATGGTGAATGGTGTGTCAGCATTGATGTGAGTCATTTTTTTCATCTCCCTCTCGTTGTCATGTTCGTGTTCATAGTTGTCGTTTTGGAAGTTCTTTTCTGACAACATTTCTTCTGTTCGGCCAGCTTGCTGGCAGATGGTGAGCTGGTTCAACGATAGTCCGTTGGGTAATATGCATGTGTCATCGAACCTACTTTTTGTCAAAACTATTTTCATTGTGTATCAAGTTCCCACCCACCCACATGGAGTCGATTTTGAATGCAAAGGAAAAAGCTAAAATAGCTCTAATGATGACTCATCAACGGTGGAGTCGTGAGTCGCCAAGATCACAAACGATGATGAGGGACGTATTGTCGGTTGTATCATACCATAATAATGCAAACTCCCTCATTTGTTGTGTAGCTGACCATGAGTGATGATGACGACGATGGGGATGTGCGAGAGTTCTTCATTTATTATGGGCGGGAGGAGGAAGTTATTCCGAGTGATGTGACCCACGTCAGAGTCCATCCGTCCGTCAGGGCGATTATGGCGAGGGCTTTCGCGAATTGCCAGCTGTTGACTACTGCGATTCTCAACGATGGGCTGGAGGTGATTGGGGATAGCGCATTTCACAGATGCTATTATCTCGACCGCATCGTGATCCCAAACACCGTCAAGACGATTGAGGCCCGCGCATTCTATAATTGCATGCATATGACGACTATTACTCTCGGCGAGGGGCTGGAGGAAATTGGGGATAATGCATTTTGTAAATGCGGATCGCTAGAACGCATCGTAATACCCCCCGCCGTCAAGGATATTTATGATAGCGCATTCTGTAAGTGCCGGAGATTGACGACTGTGGTTTTCAGCGAAGTGATCGAAGAGTTTGTGTCCTGCGAGGCGATGCAGGAATGGTGGAATCATGGTGTTCATGAGAAGTGTCTGAGCACGTATTGCTTCTTAGTCAAATTCAACATTCCAGAGCGTTTAGATCATGTGCTAATAAGGAGTTGGCGGGACATTATTTACGATATGCTGAGATGCATTCCTACCATCACCATGGCGAATTTGGACGATTATTTTGATTGCATCGAAGCCAAACTTTCTAACTACGAAAATTTGAAGAATTCTCCTGCGTTGTTGGAGCTGGCCATCTGGAAATCGAAAATTACTGAACGGCATGGCCCGGGCAATATCCTTCTCGTTACTGAGACAAAGATGCAATGTCGTACTGATTCTGTCACCATGGTTAGTATTATTGTACCAAATGTGATGTCTTTCCTAACTGATGGCGTCAATGACAGAAAATTTGTGTTCCATAGTTGGGCCTATGAATATTATGAAAGTGATTAAGTCGAAGACAGAATAGAAGAAGACAGGCCCGAGTACCAGGGTGACGGATAATTAAGTCAAATATTTAACACGTCAGTTTTATTAAAAGGCAGCTGCCTTACCATTGATACGACGAGGTGTGGCGATCCAAATTTGGCGCCTGATCTTGGCACAAGATGAGGAGGATAATCAAGGATACATGTAACGAACCAGGCGAAGCTGTTCTGTCACAGGATAAGGTCGCGGGATGGTGGTTTTGGTTCTCGAATAAAATGTTTCTACCCCCTAGAACAATTCTAGATGCGCCAATATGTGATACGACGTTTTATAGAGTAAGTTTTACTAGTTTTATTTAGGACAAAGATAAATCGGTTCTAGTTAGAACCACCATTTGAACTGTGTGTGTGAAGGTGCGCCAGTCGCACCTTGAACTAGGTAGAACGATGAGACTAAACAACGACACCGTCGTTATGACTCCTCACAGGCGTCCATCCATGCGCTCTATGTCGCTTTCCCTAAAGATAAAATACACGTTCTGAATTTGTAGGATCATCACCTCGTCGCGCTCCACCTCTCTCCTCCTGCCTTTGCGAATGTCATCAATTTTCAGAACTTGATTCCTCGTCTCTTCCTGGAGAATCCTGAAGAACTGAAATAGATCTGGCTTCACGAGAAAAAGGCCATTGTAATGGCAATTGCATCGCTCCAAACTGTTGTTCGTCCTGTTGATGATGTCATAGTTATCGCCATCGTTTTCCAAGTGTGAGACGTTCCACGAAAATATGATCCCATGATCGTAATCCACTGACGCTCGAAGTACTGCGAATTTCTCCCATTTTTTGTGCTCCCTTCGGGTTGAATTGGCGCCCAAAATTGACCGCAAATAAAGAATCCCATGGGCTAATAAATAAATCGTCAGCGGGAATGACGCACAGCAAATCCAGCATACCGACTCCCATTACAACCTTGACCGTTTCGCCATCATTGTGACACCTTTCGATGAGGTACTTGCGCCAAGCCTGTTCAAATGGAAAAAAGCATCCCCTATGATTGACAAAAAAAGAGGCTACTACGAGTTTAAAGTGGGTCCTGGAACACTGGTTTTGAGTTTGGGACCTACCGTAGAAAATGTACTGTACGCTACGATACTTTTGCCCCGATCATTTTGGCCTCTCTTCCACAACTCACATCATGTTTTTGGCTGACCATGGTGGCCGGCGGCATCAGCCCATACCATCTCCTACGGACCGACTACGCCCCAAGTAAG
>JALLBA010000614.1:0-15616 GCA_036939675.1 Cyclostephanos invisitatus
TTCGCCAAAAATATTCCAAAAACACCGAAAAACGAATTACGGCAGGCACCCAATTTTGGCAGTCGTCGTCTTCCTCTTCTCCTCCTTCTTCGTCGGGGAATGACGTCGTGGAGGGGGAGGGAGCAGGCCAGGACGTCCGCCGAGACGGGGGGGCGGCGGCGGCGGCATGGGGAAAGGCGTCGGCCGGGTCGACGACGGCGGCGGATGGTACGACGACTACGACTACGACTACGACTACGACGACGACGACGACAAAGACGGGGAGTCCTTCGGGGGGCGGCGTGCCCCGTCCGCGGCGGCGGGAGGGGGGGGGGTTGGAGCAGGAAGGCGGGGCGGCGACGGCGACGACGGCGGCGGGGCATGGAGGGGAAGGGTGCACCGCGGCGACGATGATGGCTGCCGCGGCCGCTACTACCGCCGCGGCGGCGGCGGCGGCGGCGGCGACGCCGAGGACGGCCGCGGGACGCGGCTCGGACGGGTAGGCGGCGATCGATACGGCGTCGACGTCGCGGGCCGACGAGGACGGGGGGGACGCGGCTCGGGGCGCGATCCTCGGGGTGGGGTCGGCGCGTCGGCGGCCGGGCGGGGAGGAGGACGGGGGAGCGACGTCGGCCGCCGCGGAGGCGGCCCCTCGTCGCCCCCCCCCACGCCTCCGGCGGCAGTCGGGAAGATCAGCCTCCGCGCGATCGAGGGCGCTGGATACGAGCACCTGTACGGATTGGCGCCGGTACTGAACGCTCTGAGGGCGAACGTTCGGGACCTCGCGGCGAGGGACGACGACGTCGACGACGACGACGACGTCGATGTCGGCGGCGACGACGACGGGAGAGGGTGGGGATATGACGACGACGACGACGACGACGACGACGACGACGACGACGAGGACGACGGCGGTCCTTTCGGGGCGAGGGGAGGGAGGAGGACGTCGGGGATCAAACCCGAGGCGAGACTGTCCCCCCATCTCTTCGTCCAGGAGGGTGCGCTGATCAATCACAGTGGTAGTGGCAGTGGCATCGGCGGTGGAGGAGGCAGCGGCGGAGGCAGAGGAGAAGGAGAAGGAGGAGGGGGGAGGCGATCTCGCGCTTCCTCGACGCGCACCGACGCCAAGAGGGAGGCCGCCGCCGAGGTACTTTCACTCGCGCACGGCACGGGACTGCCGATAGTTGAGGTCGACAAGGGCGTGCTGAACACGCTATGCGGGAGCAGGCCCCATCAGGGGTATGTGCTGCGATGCGGAACGCTGGACTTCGTGCCGGCGAGGAGGCTTCCCCGTCCGACGACCACGACGAAAGGTGGCGATGCCGTTGGACCGTCGTTGTGGCTGGCGTTGGACGAGGTCGTGGATCCCCAGAACCTGGGTGAGCGATTTTGTTTCGTCTCCTCCACGGGAGCCTGATTTTCCGTAGTTTGCTTCGTTAATCTCTTGTCATACACCCCCCAAAAAACGACTATCGTCGCTGGGCGCCTTACTGAGATCTGCATATTTCTTGGGCGGCGGACCGGGGGGCATCGTCGAGGGCGACAACGAAGACGTCCATGAGGATGATGATATGGCGAGAAGAAGACGATGGGGCGGAAAGGTCGGGATCCTGGTGTGTGCAAAGAATTCGTCGCCCCTGTCACCCGCCGTGAGGTAGGCTAAAAATCGAAATTCGTTTTTTTTTCTTTTGCTCGTATCGTCCCAGCGCAGATCCACCAGTCGCGCGTTCGCTTCCCTCCTCGTTCTCCATTTTTTGCTCTTCGACCTGTTCGGACAACGACCAACACAGCGCCGCCAGCGCAGGGGGCTTGGAATTCATGACGATATATTCGACCTCGAACCTGCCAAAATTGTTGAACTCCGCCCGTGAGGACGGATGGAGAGTGTTGGGCGCTGCCGCGGATGTTACCGACGGCGCCGCCGCCGTCCGAGGCGTCATTGGCGGGCGTGGAGACGATGAAGACGACGAGAACGACGATGTCGTCGATGGCAACGAATGGGATCTGGACGAAAGCATCGACGACGATGCCGGCGACGACGCGGCGAGGGCTGTCGCGCATGATTCGCAGCCAGAGCGGCAGCGGCTTGGACCGCGGTGCTTCGACCTCGATGAGGTTGAGACCGGAAATCACACGATCATCGTCTTGGGATCCGAGGGTGAGCGAGGAGAAAAAGGACAGACACGGGCCATGACTCGCTATCGCTTCTTTATCATTATATTATTCGTTCGATGCCATCTCCCCCTAACCCCACTCGCCGTTTCTGTCCATTCTCCGGTTTTCCAGGTCGAGGCTTGCATACGCTGGTGGCCCGCGCGTGCAGTGGATTCATCAGAATACCGGGCGAAGGCGGAGGAATGTCGGAGGATAGTATAAGCGGAGTCGATGGCGAGACAAGGTCTGGAGTAGACTCGTTGAACGTTAGCGCAACTGGCGGGATTCTATTGTGGCATTTCCTGTCAAGGCAGTAAGATGGATGACGAGCTAAACCCTCTGAACATTATTGAAACACTGAAGAAATTTGAATTTGGTTAGTTTATTCATAGTTCTTGCTCTTGATGAACCAAAGAAAAGAACAAGGCAGACGGGCAAACAAGCAGACGGGCAGAAGCAGACAGGGAGGAGGCAGAAAGCGACATGATGACTTGAAACAGGGCAGTTTTGTTGAGCTTTTATTCCAAGTTGTACGGGGACGGTGGCAGGTTTAGATGTAGGCGGATGTTAGGCAGTCAGATGCACAGAAAGGGCCATTAATATCCTGCGTAGGATCATATTGGTAGTTGCATCCTGAGCCCGAGAACATAGACGAGCAATACTCATATGGAAAAGATGACAATTGGCCCCATGCGCAAAGATTTTGATTAAAGCTGGATGCATCCGCAAACATGTAATACATACTGGTTACCGAGCTGACATTCCATCCATCCAGCGGTTGATTGAAGCTGGTCGCATAATAGAACATGTTGTTCATATCAGTCACCATGCTGACATCCCAGCTATTCAGGGGCTGATTGAAGCTTGATGCCTCAATGCCGAAGAGTGTTGATGGCATATCGCTAAGGAACATTTCGCCCATAAGGGTTACCTTGCTGACATCCCATCCATCCAGGGGTTGATTAAAGCTTTTCGCATAAGCAAACATGCCATCCATAGTGGTTACCGAGCCAACATTCCATTCAACAATGGGTTGGTTGAAACTTGCCGCACCATAGAACATGCCAACCATATTGGTTACTGAGCTGACATTCCATCCATTCAGGGGCTGATTGAATTCAGTCGCAGCAGTAAACATGTTCTCCATAGTGGTTACCGAGCCGACATCCCATCCATCCAGGGGTTGATTAAAGCCGGAACTCCCGAACATTCTGGTCATATCGGTTACCGAGCTGACATTCCATCTATCCAGGGGCTGATTGAAGTACCATGCACTTTCAAACATGTTGCTCATATCTGTTACTGAGCTGACATCCCATCCATTAATATCATCATTGAAAGTGGTGCCCATTCCTGAAGTCGAATCGTAATCGCTGAATATGAACAAGGAACTCATGTCAGTTATGCCCGTTGTGCACCATGTTCCAATCTCCCCATACTTCTGGCGTACTGCACAGTCTGAGTTGGTCGAGCAGTCCTGGTCGATGTAGGCATTTAGACCAATTTGCAAAGCTTCCTTGCTTGTGAAACAGTATTCGGTGTTAATGGTCTCTTTTGGTAGATGGCGCTCATCATGATGGAAGGCATCACTGTCTTTCATGATGGTGTCTTTGACAGCAGCTGGGGCATCTACGTTGACGTTTTCGGTAGACGATTGCCATGACAATATATTAAGAATCTTGTCTTTTGCATCAGCAGAAGAGGGGAAGGCGGCCAAGGCGATGGCGAGGGCGAGAGGATTAAACAACATGTTGATATTAGTTTAGTAGGAGTATTGAAGGGTGATCTGAAAAATTATGGCATGGCCAAGATGCGAGAAGAGGGAATGCATGGGAGAGCAGAATGAGAGAACCAACATGGACGAATAAGCACACAAGCACAATGAAGGATAGAGCAGCTTCCTCCACCGCCTCTGCCATCCGCCATGGACAACTCCATTGGAGGACTCCTCTCTCATCATCTCTCGAGTGTGCCACACAGTGCAACATGCGATGAAAACAGCATATTCTAGCTGCCTTCCCCTAGTCTCCTCCATCCACCACTCGTGCCATCAAATCTATCGTCGCCGGAGGTAAATAGACATGGGAGTTCTTACTTCTTACCTGTGATATTATTCTTTCTTGTCAATCAGTGCTGATTCTTGATATTCGGGAAGACACAGACAGCAGTCAATGGCAAAATTATGAGCCGTTTGCGTTGGTTGGGAATAGGGTTCTGGAATGTCAATTCCAAGAGAGTTTCGATAACATTGACACATGGGGGATCAGAAACAATCGAACGAGAAGTCTGATTTTTGACTTTTTACTTGACTCTCGAGTTGCATGCTTGAGAAAAACTTCTTTATAAGTATCACGGCCTAATGATAATATTCGGTAGGTTAGTGGTCTATCTAGGGTGATCAATGTGTAGATAGGAATCGTACCCTCTCGCGAGAATCTCGACGCACACGACCACAATATTATTATAAGGACGACGGTTGTGGGACGGGGGGGGGGGAGGACCACGGATACACCGCGGGAAGAAGGGGGGGGGGGTGTGGGAGATCGTCGTCGTAAGCGGCGCGCGTCGCGCGGCGAATATCCCCCCTCCCCCCACCCCGCCGATGGTAGGGATCGATGAACGTCGTCGCCGTTCTCGATCGCGCGTCGGGCGGGGGTGAGATTATATATAATATATATTATGCGTATTATTTTGCCACCCCCCCCGCGTCCTCTCTTTCTCTCCGGGACGACATCATCACGACGACGTCCCCCTCTCTGCCTCCCTCGTCGTTCGGATCGATGATACGCGCTTTTACCACCTCCACACCCCTCCACACCCCCCTCTCGCGCTCTCTTGCGACGAATTTCCGAATTCCGCATACGAATGAAAATGGGGTGGATCATTGCGAGACTTTCCCGTGTGGAGGACGAGCGAGCCGCGCGAGTGCCGGCATAACCATAAACGACCTCACGAATTGCCGACACGGGGATTCGTACTCGTATCCGATATTGCCACGATGGCGGGGAGAGAGACGACGACTACGACGTGCAGTCGCCAATGCCGGGGGGGGGGGGGAGTTGAAATTGAATGATAATGGTCGACAACGACATCGACGACGACGTCGAAACGATTGGTGACGCCGCGAGGGAATGCATCGGCACGCAGCCGAGCACCTCACTCGAATCGACGACGACGTCATTCGCGAAAAGTCCGACGACGCATCCGCGTGGGACGATGACGACGGTCGACGGGCAATGGTGGTTTGCGTCATATGTCCCTCTCTCTGCGTATCCGGACGGGATCGTTCCGGGCGGGCATTGGCGATCGCGATCATAATATGACATTTGCACGTCATTGTGTCGCTCGAATGCATAATAATATTGGGACATTTGCGCCCGACACGGCGTCCGTTTGTTTTTTTTTTTTTGGAAAAATGTCGGCCTTTGGAGCGTCGGATCGTCAAGCTAGAGTCGATCGTCGATCGTCCGACGAGGGGAGGGATGGGAAATAGGAGGAGGGAGGACCGACCGATCGACCGATCGACCGACCGACCGACCGACCGACCGCGATCGATTCTCGGGTCATTGGGATGGATCTGATCCGACGGGGCCTAGATCGGTCTCGCGATCCCAAAGAACGAACGAGGCGGGGTTCGGATGATGACGGATGGGACGACGGACGTCGACGTTGACGACGACGGGTCGATGACGATGGAGATGCCGACGGCGCCGCTGTTGCATTCCGAATCCCGCCGCGAGGGTCCTGGCGGGGACGATCATGGGGTCGAGGTGGATCCATTGATGCCTGCCGGGCCTATGCACCATGGAAAAGTCGGGATCGAGGGGGGAGTTTGCCATAACCGCTCTCGAGAATCGGTCGGTACGGCGCGTCGACGACCGACAACTTGCTCAGCCATGATAGGCGTCCTTCTTCTATTGCGAAGTTCGTGGTTTGATCCTGGCCATGTTTGGCGGCGATGACATGTGGGATCTCCCTCTCGGGGGTGAGAAATTCCGCCCATTGTGCGCTCTGCGACTTTTTTCCATTATTATTCGGAGTTTCGCGTTGGCGAACAAAAATGGGCCTTTGGGGGGGGAAAGTTGTCCGATGCTCTCTCTCTTTATAATATCCTGTTTTCCCCGTTCGGTACTTTTTACGTCCTATATCTTCTAGAGTGGAAGCAGTGGAATTGAATGTACAATTGGAAAAGAATGAGATCCATGTTTGGTTTGAGTGCACGGATGAAAGGTGAGTATGATGAACGGTCACAATCATCTCATGAAAGTACCATACTGCATCTGATCCCATCACCCTCTCCCCCCTTCGGTCCTTCGGTATTGATTTTTTTTCTCGGGGAGGAAATGGCAGCAATTGGTCATGGCCTACTGCCATCATGACAGGCCAATCATTATTCATGACGGTTCATATTCTGGGAGCGGATGGCAAGGAAAGCTCATCAGCGGAATCCGTTTGTAAATCAATCAGTGGCATCCCTTATTTGTTGGATGGACACTGTGTTGCATTCGGAGGTGGGGCACGGTGGTGAATCAAAAGTGAATGGAGGAGTGGCAAGCTGGTCGGGGGTATGTCATGACTTTATTGATCATTGACACGCTCGAACTCGCCACCCCTTGAATTGGCCTTAGTGAAAGGCAACCTTTCAACAGCAACAGTTACGCCATGAGATTCGATCTTGTGTGCAAAAACAATGCACGAGTTGTTGACGTTATTTTTCGGTGGTATGATACATAAATCAGAACGTTTAGTCAACATCTTACAAAAAAAAAGAGGCCTTCTTAAAAATAAAAGTAAAAAAGTAAAAGGAGTGGCAGCCGAAATTGAATCGAAGTCGCGCGCTATGCCCTCCACGACATGCTACCTCCAGCGATGCGGTGTGGGGGGAACGCCCGACATGCCTCCACGAAACGAAGTCGGAATGTCACGTCGTTGCGGTATCGCCTTCACGGCGTTCTTGAGTATGATACGGGCCGGTAGGAGGAGGGAGGAGCTCCCCTCTTCCGCATTGTCGCCCTCCTCCTCCTCCTTTCCCTCCTCGTGTCCTCCCCCCCCGTCGAGTATCTCCCTCCTACCCCTCAATTTCTGTACGTAATGCAATTCCAGCGCGAAGTACTGCAACCAAAGCTCGGCACTCGTTCCGTTGATCCTCAATCCCCGTTGCATCAATACACGAGCGTTGCGTATGCTGCTCCCCACGACCTTGGAGTTGACCGCACCATCCTCCCCCCCCTCGTTGTGGTAATCCTGCGCGACGTAACCAAAGTACTCGAAGCTCGCCGCCTCGATCCACAATCCCGCCTCGCGCGGATGGTGCTGCAATCCCTCGGCGTATATACGACTAAGCACGTGGAACGACTTGCATTCTCGCGCGAAGTTCGCGTAATTCAACAAAACGTCGAGGGGGTAGTGGAATTTGCGCAGCGTCCGCTGATACAGGAAGTGCACATGCGACACGATGTGGGAATCGCCAGGACCGGAGGTCTTGTACGCGTGATTGCGAACCGTCTTTCCCTCCCTCCCGCCATCGTCGTAATCGTCGTTATCATCATCCTCCCCCTTTTCGGCCATGTCCCGACGACGACGGCGTTCCCTCCTCCCCTCCTCGCGCATCATGGATATGACCTTCTCCTTTCTCAATTTGCGCAATTTCTCGAGGTTGATCTCGTCCTCGATGTAACGGAGGTAATCGGACAATAGTGCGGATCCTCCCCGCCGTTGGAGTGCGTATTCGGACCTCCGCCGTCTCTCGACGATCTTCTGTATCTCGTCGTTCGTGAAGATCCCGCGCGTACGCAGGTCCTTCAGGGGTGCGACCATCCTCTCGAGGATGGATTGGACCTGTTCCGCCATTTTTCGTTATATCGTTTGGGTGGTTAACTAGGATCCGTCGTTGTTGGGTCCTTATCCTTTGGACTACGGGTGTGTATGAATGAGGGATGCCGTCCGACTTACTGCGGAAGCGACGATGAACTCGAGGCGAACTTTCGCACTCTACATATCTTCCCCGCCCGCCCCCCTTGCTTGTTTTTGTGTGTGTGGTTGAGGCCGACGTGTGATGACGGACAGACACATCAGGCTGTGTGGCAAATAATTATTGTATCTATGTGGGGTTGAGACTGAACCACAATATTTTTTGTCATCAATCTTCTCAATAATTACTTAAGAAAGGATTTTCTTAGATCATGCCGCGTCCTTCATCCCTTGTCCTTCCGCGTAGCCGACTAACCTTATCGGGGAAGGGACAGGATTCCCTAAGCAACCGACACGAATGTGAACGAGTTCTCGCAAAAGTAAAGGGTGCGGTGGACTGGACGCACGAGGGTAAATTTGAAATACGGATAACACGACAAAACGTTTAATAATATCAAGTGTTAATACTCTATGTGAGATCCTCCCACCTTGCTCGATTAGGATGATTGGCGCGGAATTATAAACCCTCAATAAAAAAAGCCGAGGATCTTACCCCCCGTCTTCTTCCTCCTCGCCTCCTCGTGCGTCATGATGCCGTACGTAGTCGATAGGATGATGTGACCGAATTGACGGGACGGAAGGAGGGATACGATCCACTTCTCGATCTCGTCGACCGCCACGTCGAACCTTGGGGAGATGACGCCGCACTTGTTGAGACGGCCATTCAGCTCGATCACGATCTTCTGCGCGCGGTGGTCGTCGACGATTTCGAATTCGCCAATGTAGCCTTGACATCAGGAATAGACGTGAGTTTGTAATGGAGCGTTGAAGCAGAAACGAGGATGTGGTTAGTACAGCGTGGGGGGAATGTCACAGGTGAACAGGCGGTCATGTTACGTAAAATGGGGAGAGGAGGTGTTAGCTCCCCCCCACTGGAATAAATGCCGTGAGTGTAGTCATCTGCGGGGAGGAAGGATTTCCTCCCTTGGATATATAGGGAGCGCGATACCCCCCTGGATGGGAATTGGGTCATTGCAGGCACGTCTCCCACCGCAGGGCGGGGGAAGACGGCGCTAACAAAACGCATCGTAAAAAATCGGGGGACTCCCACTCATCGGACGTCTTCGGGACACGGGCTCGATGTATGATCTCCGAGGTCGCTCCCCGGTTCGGCGCCCGACCTTCCTCCTCGCCGCACCATTCAAACACGCGTCGATCGCGAAATATCGGCGACGATCGTCGTCATCATTTCTTCTTCAATTGATAAAATCACTCACCATTTTGCTGCATGCACTGCAGGAATTTGATAATGACCTTGCTCGAGGGTCTGATCAGTACCTGGCGCTTGCCGCGCTTTTCGGCGTTCGTGATTGTCTTCAAACAATCGGCGAGGACTGACATGCGCACCATCTACGTCGAGGGGGGAAAGAGGGGAGAGGGGTAGATAAGGAACGTGGGGGTTAGCGATACCGTGAATACTTCAAACAAAATGCATGGGCGGGGGGAGGGTTCCTCGACGAGACAACCAAAGGGCCACTTTGGAAGAACATCCACCTTCATTAATAATCGGCCACCTCGACGAGAAAATGAAACGACGATACAAGGATACGCATCATACAAAGTCGACGGACAACACGAGCCATGAACAAGTCGCATAAAAATGAAGTCGCCATCGGGCCAGGGACAAAGCGAGCACAACCCGCCCCCCCACCCCCAGAGAGCTCAAACCCTCGGCCCCCAATGTTTTTCGCCGCGGACGCTATGGCACCTTGACATCAAGGTGAAACTCGTCGGGGGATCGCACCTTTAATTTTTAATTTTTAGCTTTATTGACAACGATGGAGTGGTCGCTGCGTGTGGCCTTTTGTGTTTGGTGGACAGCATTTTTGTGAGGTCGACGTGCAAGCGAGCGTGTGAGGCTGGGAAGAGAGGTTGGTGCCTCAACAAAGGAAGGCCAGACGAATCGTACTAATTTTGGCGCAGACTCTCCCGCCAATTCCCTGCCCCGCCAAAAATTCCTCAGAACAGAATTATTAGGCACCGCGCCGTCTCATGACTCATCCACTTTTCAGCTCGCTCAGCAGCAGGAACAGCTCATTCGCCAACACTTTCTCCCCTCCGACAATGGTTGAATCATAATTCATTGAAGAGTTCGGGAGAACTACTTAGCGCAGTTATTGAGCCGTATTTCAGTCGCTTCGTCGCAATACAAGATGAAGACCATCATCCGGCATCTTCCACTCCTGACGATGCTCGCGCGCGCTCGCCAAGCGACCCCCCTCGCCTTCGTCGGTCCCACCCCCGATCGACGTGCCCCGCGGCGGCAGGCGGCATCAATTTCGTCGTCGTCGTTATTCCTGGGCACAATCCACGACTTCGACATGCGAACCGACGCGACGAGATTCAACAATCTGATCTACGCCACCGACGATACGGTCCGGCTCCTCCGTGACGAGTTGAAGTCGCGTCTCCTCGCGGCGGCCGACGTCTATCGCGAGGAGACGAGGGCGAGGACGAACGACGCCATTGAACTTCGTGGGATCTACGAACGCTCCAACGACGTCTCCGGCGGCGTGGTCGATGACAACGACCGGGGTTATGCGATGCGACTCCTACGCAAGATCGTGCGCAAAATTTCGAGATCCTCCAAGGACGTGAAAAGTGGCGGACCACGTTCGTCGTATCCTGGTAGGGATGGGATCCTATCGTCCGATTCGATAAGACGAACGAAACTCGACGTGGGCGTATACGGAACGAAAGTGATCGAAATCGCCGAACAGCTATCGCTCCTAAATCCGACCTCGATTCCCACCCTGGGATTCAAGAATTACGGCGAAGCATCGCCTTCGTTATCGAAATTGGGCGGCATGTGGAAACTACGTTTCACCGACGCCGCCGACGCGAGTTTTTCCGAGACGGACAAACGTGGCGTCGTTACCACGAGTCAAATGATCGATCCCGTACATGGGACACTGACGAACGTCATCGACTTCGAGAGGGGCAAATTGAGCGGCCTGCGAGTGGTGGTGGAAGGCGAGCCAACCTCGGATACCGACATATCGCTGACCTTTCGTTCCGTCAAGATAATCAGAAAATCGCGCTTCCCCCGACTGTTTGGGGAGATAACCGTGCGTTTGCCGAGCAGATTGATACGTTGGTTCGCATCGAGAAGTAAGGTCGAGGAAGAACGAGGTACGGGTCCGTACCTCCGGCTGAGGTACGTCGACGATACGTTGCGCATGCACACGACCGACAACGGGAATTGGTTCATCCAAACTCGGGTTTAAAGTGCTGTCTATGGGCCGACAAATATCGCACAGCTGACGAAAACAATATCGAGAGCACGCCTCAAATGTAAAGTACATGATAATATGTCAGTGTTAGTTTAAAGTAAATTTCCTTTCACGGAAAATATCACGTCATCACTTCTCGTTCAGATTTTTGATGTTTGAGTGAATAATATTCAGTTAAAGCAGATAAAGTAACTATATTCGGAATCCTGTATCACTGACAAAGACGAGTCGAACACAGGATGAATTTCTCTCCGAGTTGGCGCAATGGCATGCATGGGATGACGTGGACAATGATGCGCGAAAATGTTTCATTCTTGGTTGGAGGAAACAAACTCCCATCGCGTCGACTCGATGAAAAGGCTTATTAAGTTTTCAAACACTTTGATCGAGGCGCTAATGCAACGTCGGGTAAGAAGCACACCTGAGTAGGGTGCATGATCTTTTCCAAATCGTTAACGTTCACATATTCAACAATTGAAACATATTTGTAATGTATGCTACTTTGTCGTCGTTGATTATATTAAGTTGTAAGGTATCGCACAGAGTGCAAACATTCATATCTGCTGTCGTGAAACACAGCTTCTATCGGGATCAATCCCACTGCGAAAGAAATAACGCCAGTTACGATTTGCAGACATTAAAAACTCTCCAAAAGGCATTGCGTTTCGCACTAATTTTACCTAGACCCCTCGTAAATGAGCCGTGGATCAGCAATTCAATGCACTAAAGTACCGAGTTTTTGCTTTTCAATTACCTGGCATGTCGAAATCGGACGAGAATGCCTCAACATCGTCCTTCAACGCATTCAGCTCCATCATCAATGCGTCATCCCCCCTCAACGTCGCCTCGAACTCTCGTAGTGATACCTTGACGATCCCTACCCCTCCTTTGCCGTTGACTACATCGCCCTTTACTCCTCCCTCATCATCCTTCCTCTGAATATTCGAGGCGGCCAATTCCTGCACCCTAACCGCGAGCGTACAACCCCTGTGCAGGAACTCCGCCACTACGTCGAAGTCGTCGACGTCGAGCCCGCGCGTCGTGAGCGCCGGAGTGCCGAGCCTTACCCCCCCCGGGTTGATCGCCGACGTGTCCCCCGGCACGCTGTTCTTGTTGGCGGTCATCCCCGCCATCTCCAATACGCGCTCGACCTTCGATCCGGTCATCTTCGTGCCGCCGCCGCCCGTACCGGAGGCGGTGGCGATCACGGATCGCACGTCCCACAGCACGATGTGATTGTCCGTCCCGCCCGTCACGAGGCGATATCCGCGTTTGATCAATCCGTCCCCGAGGGCCCTTGCGTTGTCGATCACGTTCCTCGCGTACATCGCGAATTCGGGAGTCGACGCCTCCCGAAGCGCCACGGCGAGGGCCGCGATCTGGTGATTGTGCGGTCCGCCCTGCAGCATCGGGAAGACGGCGCGATCGATGCGTTCCATGTACTCCCTCCGGGCGAATATCATCCCCGATCGCGGACCGCGCAGGGTCTTGTGCGTCGTGCTCGTGACGACGTCGGCGTATTCGAACGGCGACGCGGCGACGCCGCCGGCCACGAGGCCGGATACGTGGGCCATATCGACCATGAGGTACGCACCGACGGAGTCGGCCATGCGTCGCATCCGCGCGTAGTCCCATTCCCTAGCGTATGCGCTCCCCCCGGCGATTAACAGTTTCGGCACGAACATCGCGACGCGTTTTTCCATGTCGTCGTAATCGATACATCCCGTCGTCGCATCGACGACGTACGGCAACGATTCGAAGTATACCGACGTCGCGCTCACCTTCCTCTTGCTCGTCCTGTATCCGTGAGTCAAGTGTCCCCCGGACGGCAGGTCGAGTCCCATGATCCGATCGTGTGGGTCCAATAACGCCGTGTAGGTGGCAAAGTTCGCCGGCGATCCCGAGTACGGTTGGACGTTCACGCCCCACTCGGCCTCGTCCAGTCCGTATAGTTGTAACGCGCGTTCCATGCACAGCGATTCGATCGAGTCGATGTGCTCGTTTCCGCCGTAATATCTCTTGCCCACTGACATGTTTCGTTTTTTTTTTTCGGTGGGGAGAGTGCGCGTGGTCCGATGTGTGTGTTTTTGCCCATCGTCGTAAATTAATGACGACCGTTCGTATTTCGTTTATTCGGGGTAGTAGGAAGGGGGACGAAAAACAAAAAAGATGGAAATATCAGCGACGTCGTCTCGACGACGTGGGGGGGGGGGATTCGGAAATCGGGAGGGCAAATCCCATAGGAGATTCCGGCCTTCTCTCTCTCTCTCCCCTCTCTCTCCCTTCTCTCCCCTCTCTCTCCCTTCTCTCCCCCACCCCCTTTTTCCCCCCTTCCATCTAACTACGCCAAAAACGCACAAATATATACATGCATGCGTGGGAGACTCACCCTGACCCTCGCTGTACTTGTTCGTGAGACAGCTCCCCAATGCCTCCCGTACCGCACGACTCGCGAAATTCTCCGACGCGATCAATTCCAATCCACGAAATTGTCGTTCCTCCTCGAGACGCACGAGACGATGCAATTCCGGATCGACATGCGACAGATCGTCAATGCGACCACTTCCGCCGATGGACGACGTCGTCGGGGGGGGGGACGGGGGGTCGATTTCGTGCGGGCGGGTCGACGACGAGATCGCTCGACGCGCACGTCGAGCGGCGCCATCGACGACGACGCCGCGGCGATGCCGACCGACGGACCGTCCCCTCCCATCCCATCCACCCATCGTCGTCGCGTCGATTAATTCGACAACGTGGCGACGATGCACCGATCGATGCACCGATCGATGCGACGGGGGAGGGGGGGGGGCGGGAACGACGATGCCGACGATCGAGGGCGCGGCGCCGACGAACGCGTGCGCTACGGTCGACGTCGAACAAAGCGCCGCGAGCGCCGCGAATGCGGTCATCGTCGGGGATGCAGCCGTCGTCGTCATCGTCGTCGTGGGATCGTCGCGTCCGCGTCGACGCGTGATCATACCCCGGTCGCTCTTGGCATTCGGCATAGTACGCGCTCCTCCGCCCCTTGATGGTGGTACTTTTTTCATGGAGGGGGCCACGAAGTGTGTGGTGAGGTGGCGCACAGCGATGTACGGTATGTATCGTACCATACATTACCTGGGTTATTTTTTGGCGAATCTTTCCCGCCAATGAATTCACCCAATGACTCTACGTAAGTAATAATACGACAAGTACTTTCACGTAACGTAAACATGTCATTGAAGATGATATATTTATGAGGACGGTATGTGCGTAGCGAGGAACACAACACAATTTATTATTATCCTCAAACATAATCGCATCATGACGCGCCCATCCACCTCCCAACTTGCCCACCTCCTAATCATCGCATCGTCGATCGCGTCATCGCGCGCCTTCCTCGTCCGCCCCCACACCTCCCCCGCCCCATCATTCGTATCATCCGCGGCACATCGTGCGTCCGCGTCCCCACTCCCCGCCATGCCCGCGCGCAACGTGCACGTCCTACCGACCGAGGACGACGTGACGTCGGCGATGCATCGGATAGTCGAGGACGTCGCATGCGAATCGATAGCGAGGCGCGGGCACTTCGCGTTGGCGATACCCGGCGGATCCGTCCTCGGTATTCTCGGCTCGTTGCATCCGAGATCCGATTGGCCCGCCAATACGATATTGGCATTCGTCAATCACAAGTGCGTGCCGATAGACGACGTCTCCTCCGCCATCGAGGCGCAGGCGCGCGCGAGGTTCGCGAATCGATGGAACGTCGGGAGGGTGATATCGCTCGACGGATCGGGAGACGGCGACGCGGAAGCGGGGGGGTACGAGTCGAAATTGAGAATGCTGTCCGCGGACGAATTGCCGAGGGACGACGATGGATTTCCGATATTCGATCTGGCATTGATCGGGGTGGGCGACGACGGACACGTGGGATCCCTGTATCCGAATCGCGACGAGGTGCGCATCGTGGACGGTCCGTGGGTGGTGCCATCGTACAAGAAGGAGCCGCCCGGCATATCCCTATCCCTGCCGGTGATGCAGCGCGCGAGGCATACCGTGATATCCGCCGCGGGACAGAGCGTCAAGTATCCCAATGGCAAGGCCGGTGCGATGAGATTGGCGATATCGGACGGAGACGTCACGCCCTACACGTTCCCGGCGATGGCATTGAGGGAATATGCATGTTGGATACTCGATGGTCCCAACGGCAGCGAATTGGACGATGCGAAAATGTCGACGGTCGAGGATGCCGTTGCGGGGGCCATGTCGACGTAAGGGGGGGAAGGGGGGGGGGGGGGGGG
>JALLBA010000615.1:0-15608 GCA_036939675.1 Cyclostephanos invisitatus
GATGTGGAGGGGGGGGGGGGGGGGGGGGGGGGGGGGGGGGGCACAGTACCTAAGCCGGGTGAAATTCATCACGGCAACTCACACCATCATGATGTCTAGATGGCCTGGACAACTGAGACCTTGCTTGGTTGTGTCGTTTTGGTACAGATGGAGTCTTCTATATACACCAATCAACCCCCAGAAATTGGCGCCATGCTCCAAAGCACAACACACAATCCGATCTTTTAATTACTCCTCCTCTAGTAGGAGAGATAACACAAAATGGGCACAGAAAGATGCTCTGTTGATGTCATAGTCCCCCAAAGCTTTGTGACACTGTAAAATATGACGAGCTTGCCCTGTCTAGTGTGAATCTAAGTAAAAGTAATACAATGCTCTACTGTAAAAAGTGAATCCTTGTGAGCATCCTAAGCAGTTGAGCTGTTAAAGTGTTATTGTTATCTGAAATAAGAGTTAGTTAGGAAGTATTTCATGTGATGTGTCATTGAGAGAAATTGCCTGTGAAGTAAATTTGTTGTGATATTTTATGCTGTTGATGGCACCATCAAAATTTCAAAATCCTTGTCACAAATATCTCATCAGCACATCCTAAATTGAGGGGATTATCTCCGCTCCTTCTGCCCATGTGATTGACTCGGGCCAATCCCACAGTTCACTCAATGAAGTGTGGGATAGGCACAAAAAGTAACAGTGCATGAGTAGTCCAGAATTGATAATATTTCCCTTTCAAATAGTTACACTCAATCTAAATCCATTGGAATACATCGATCGATCAATCGCAGCTTATGAAGAACAAGATTAACGCAATTCCATCACGGGAGTTTCCGAATGCCAGAGTTTGTGCAAGAAACGGAACATCGGATCCGATATCGACACCTTATATTCCCCGGGGTTGACGTATCGGAGCAAATCCGGTCGGGTGTGATTGACCTGATCGTTTACGTATTGACGCGTTTCGCCGAGGGAACACAAATGACCAGGAACGACGCCATGTTTGCCGTTGAATACCATGCTGTGCAGTTTCACCACCCTATTCGGGACCACCGCGACCCTCTTCTGTTCCATGAAGGGGTGCAGGCATAGCGTGCGCTTGCCCACGGTCGGCTGATCGGGTTCGTCGACGCCCACTAGCAGATCGAGGAGGGGCCATCCCGCCTCGCCGAATAGACGATACGCGACCTTGCGTCCCGGGATCAGTACCTTCTCGATATCGTTCGACAGTTTTATCCGCGGCTTGCCATCGACCTCCACGAGCTTGTAAACGCATCCCAACGCCGGCTGACTCTGACAGGTGACGAGGTTGGTCCCTATCCCGAACATCGTGATCGCATGTCCCTGCTTGTTCAACGAGTGCAGGATGTTCTCGTTGATGTCGTTCGACGCGACTATGTCGAGATCGAGGAAGAACGCCCTACCGAATCGATCGGCCATCTCGTGGAACATGTACTCGCACTCGAGGGATAGGTACGACAGGTCTCCGGAATCGAGTCGTATCCCCCTTGGCGTGTAGCCCAGGTCGTCCAATGCCAACGCGACGAGGACGAAATTCCTAAGACCGCTCTGCAGCGTGTCGTACGTGTCGATGAGGCAAAGGAAGCCGTTCGGGAAGCTGCAAGCGTACCCGACGAAGGCTGCGAGCTCGCCGTCGTTGGTATCGTGCCATCCGATTTCCTCGCGATATTTCAGTGCCATCGGGAGCAAGTGAACGACGTCGTCGTTCCTCCCCCCCTCCCCCCCATCCTCGTCGGACGTCGTACCCTCCCCCTCCCCCCCCTCCCCCTCCCGGCTCCCCAATCGTCGAACGGTCAATCCCTCCACGAGGTTTAGGGACGTGTAACTCTGCACGAAGGAATGCGCGTGCGTGCCCGCGATGGGCAGGTCGAGCAATTTCCCCGCGAGTACGTTCGACGTCGCGTGGAATCCGCCGACGTGACTGTACTTGGACGCCGAGAAGCCTCCATCGGGACCCTGCGCGCGACGCAGGCCGAACTCGACGCATCGCGGCTTGCGCCTCGTGTAGTCGGAGGGTCCGCCCTCGGCGGGCTGTACGCTCATGCGACGATCGGTCTTTCCGTGGTGTTGTGGTCGTCGCATCGTCGGTCGTTCCACCCCCCCCGCGGCGGCGGCGGCGGCGGCGGCGTAACCGCGCGACGGGGACGACGATTGCGGCGACCTCGGACGGCTCGATCCGGCGTTCTCCTCCCAGAATTGTCCCCTGGCGGCCACGACCATCCGACATGCGTTCGTGGCCACGAGGCTGGGGTAATTCACGAGCGTGAGCAACGTCGTTTCGATTAGGTTGCCAATCCCCAACGGCGCCGTGACGGTGAGCAACGGCACTCGGGGGAAGGCCATCGATCCCTCCTTCATGGCGTGCACTATCACGTCCGAGCAATCCAATGTCCGAAGGTACTCGTCGAAGAACGCATCCTCGCAGTGATATAATTGCGGCGTGCTGCGGAGGTATCGTATGTCGTCGTCGGCGAAGCGAAAGTTCGATAGGAATCTCAATACCTCGTCGAGGCCAGCGAATAGCGTGTACGACCCCCCGAACGGATTCTTACGGAAGAATAGCTCGAAGTGCGCGATTCGCGTGTGCTGATTCGTCTTCCAGTACGCGTATGCCATGGTTATCTGATACAGGTCCGTTAGCAGGGGGGTCACGAGGTTGTTCGTTGGCTTGGGGAAGGACGACGTCGACGTCGTCGTCTCGCAATTGTCGTCGTCATCGACCATGGTCGGTCGGTCGTTTTCGTTTCAGGAGGAGGGGAGATATGATGGCGGAGGAAACGACTGTGATCAGATTGTGGCAAATAATATGGAGTGGGTTGGCTAGCTCTCTAGAGAGGAGGTATTGTACGATTGAGCTGTTGTTGCACCGGTGTCATCTTCAGTTGTTAAGTATGGTAGTACTCCACGTTCTTGTGTGTGTATTGTCAGGCCTGGGGGGCGTCAAATCTCGAAAAAGAAGGGAGGTATCATAGTGTCTGGTCTGGAAGCCGGACTCTCGCCAAGGGTGCGTGGGAACTAGTACATTCAGGTCACTCCTACCAACCGTCCCGCGCGCGGTCCGCTGTGCACCCCTCCCGCCATCCATCCTCCCTCCTCCTCCTACCCCGGCAACGACGACCGACGCCCTCCATCCCGTCCCGCCCCGCGCCCCCCATCGTCGAACGAATCGCCTTCCCCCCCCCCCCTCCCCTTCCCCTTCCCCTTCCCCTTCCCCCCGTGTGCAGGCCTCCGGGTCATGATCTCGCGCGCCTCGACGGCCCGATGGACGGCGATGCTCCTCGTCCTATCGGATAGACATCGCGAATCCACGTCGTTCGCGACGACGACGACGACGACGACGACGAACGGTCGTCGTCGTCGTCGGTGCGGCGACGCCCCCCCGCGGAATTCGATCCCCCCGTCCGCGACGACGTGGACCGTCGTCGCCTCCGCCACCAATACCGTCGGGGGAGGAGGACGAGGAGGACGAGGACGAGGAACGGACCGGGCGAGATGTTCGACGTCATCGCGAGCATCCACCGTCGGCGGTTGGCGGGGACGGCGATCGTCGATGTTCGCTCACGACGACGACGACGACGACGACGACGACGTCCTCGGGGGATGCCGATGGTCGTCGTCGGGGGGATGGAGCCGCGTCCCGGGGGATGCGATCCACGGCCGGGAAAGTCGTGTCCTCGACGCCGTGGTACTGACCCTCGACGTCGATAAGCGCGAAGAGCGAAAATACGACGACGACGACGACGACGACGACGACCGCGATGCGATGTTCGATCCCGTCACGTGGGTACGGAGACTCCCCCCCCGAGGCGGGCCCGCTCTCGATGCTACGTCGTGCGGTGGCAGCCGACGCATCGACGACGACGACGGATCGTCGTCGGCGTGCGAGTTCGCATCGTCGTGGTCGGGATTGTCGGGACGGACGTCGGAAACGGCAATGGAAATCGAAATGGTGGACACGTCGTCAATGATGTCGTCGTCGTCGTCGTCGTCATCGTCGTCGTCGTCGTCAATGCAGCGACCGCCGATGGAGGCGATCGTTGCGATCGAAAATACGCGTCGTTGGTCCCAGGATTTCATGCGCAAGTTGGGCCTGTGTCCGTGGGCTGGATCCAGCCTCGATACCATCGGAGCGATACGGTATTGGGTCCTGTTGGTGGGCTGCGACGATGACGACGACGACGGAGATGGCGGCAACGATGATGGCAGACGCGAGGTAGGCCCGATCGGTAGTGGGCGGGGACGACGACGACGAGGACAATGACCGGCCGCTAAGGATGAGCGCCGTCGTCGTCGCCGACGGGAGACGATGGTCCTCGACGCGATGGGGGGGATCGTGCGAGATGCGCGATATTTTTTTCACTCTGGGTAGTGGCAAACTCGCGATTCTGGCTTCGCAGTCGCACGCACAAGTGATATCCCCCTGCGACTGCGTGGCCAAAACCGCGAGCTCGCCCCAGCAATGGGGCGATAATAATATCGCAGGGGTCAATATGGGTGAAGTGGTTTGTTGTGGTTTGGGCAGATTTCGGCGATTTATCAGTGGGGGGGGAAATGGGATGTGGCTCGGCCCGCTCGCATAATTTATGTTGCCTACGTGGAACAAAAAATAGTTTTTTTTAAGTATCTAGCTTAGAATTCTCCAGTGCAGCCCCTATCTTGGGAGGGACATCGATGGGATCAAATCTCCGAGTTCACCGAGTTGGAACTCTTCCGGCTGTGCTTCCCGGAAGAGTATGTGGAGAGGGTGATGCTCCCGATGATGAACGCATCATTGAGGAAGCCATGTACCCTCGGTGAGTTCTACAAGTGGCTCGGGTGCAACTTTTTTATGGCAAGTTTCCAGGGGATTACGGACCGGCGAGCTTGGTGGTCGAAGGAGCCGGTCTCGATGTTCGAGGGCGCCCCATTCCGGCTCACCCACATCATGTCCATGACTTGCTTTGTCGAGCTTACTGCGGCAATGCGGTTTACTGATCAGCAGGCACCAATGTTGGAACACGATGGGTTCGTCGATCGGTTCAATGAGGTACGTAATATGATTGATGCATTCAATCAACATTACGCCGAAAAGTATCACCCCTCGTGGCTAAACTGTCTCGACAAGTCGATGAGCTCTTGGCTTTCAAAGTACTGCCCAGGCTTCATGTGCATCCCTCGCAGCCTCACCCATTCGGCAACAAGTATCACTCAATTGCCGATGGGGATGACGGCAAGCCAATCATGTGGAGGGTGAAGATCGTGGAGGGGAAGGACAAGCCGAAGAGGGCGAATGGGCAGCCTGTTTTCCCGTCGGAGTTCCTTGGGCTTGGCAAGACGACGACGACGATGTTGGAGATGATGAAGCCGATTCACGGGAAGAGGAAGGTGGTAGTGGGCGACAGCGGATTCTGTGTGCGAGAGGGAGTCATCGAGTGCCACAAGTGTGGCGTTTGGTTTCAAGCATACGTGAAGAAGAGGGGTAACTGGCCACGCAGAGTGCCGGGCCAGGTGATTGAAGATCTGTTTCAAAACTACGAGCTGGGCTATTGCGAGACCCTCACTGCCAAACACGACAACATCCAGTTCTACGTACATTGCTGCCGTGACTCCAAGTACGCGTCAAAGATCATGTCGACCCACGGCATGTTGGAGACTGTCCAGGACCATCCGACCTATCGCAAGGTCGACGGCCGCTGGAAGAGCATTAAGTATACCGAGCCCTTCAGCCGGTACTCAAAGGCTAAGCATTGGGTGGACGACGTGAACAATCGTCGTCACGATCCGATTGGATTGGAGGAGGTTTGGGGGACTAAGTGGTGGGCAATGCGGCAATTTACTTTTCTGTGTTCTGTCGCTGAGGTGAATGCAGTGAACTGTCGGGCTCGAGGGAAGCGTGAGGTTGCCGAGCTCCAGCTGAAATTTCGCCGGCAGTTGTCCCGGCAGATGATGGAAAACACCATTGATGGTGTCCCAATGGTTCAGGAAGAGGTTGTGGAGGATCGTAGGAGGAGAAGGAGCACTAGGATCATCCAGCACACCCTTACGAAGTGTGCAAGATATGAGGGTCGATGGGATCATTTCACCAACGACTTCAAAATAGTGACGACCGATTACCTCCGTTTAAAGTGCTCCGAATGCACAAAATTTTGCAGGACATACTGTTCCTGTACTCCCCAAAGGTCTCTGTGCACTGGTTGCTTTGCATTGCATGAGTCATTAGTTTGATAATGGTGTTTTCATAAACTACTAATTGGTAGTTTTTATTTTTGCCTAAAAATGGCCTTAAATAGTGTATCTTATGCTAGCGACGGCGCCTGAGGACGCGGATTTTTAGTGGGTAACTTGGTAGGACTATGTCTTGGGGTGCTAAACCCCGTTTTTCAGCCTGATCACGGCCGGGTAATGCCTTCTAACGGTATAATAAACTACCAATTCGTAGTTTTGCCCGATCCAAAATCCAAATAGCACTTGCGAAGTGTGTTTTGTTAAAATCTTAAAATTCCTGTGCTCTCACAATTGTGGGATTCTGCATAAGGTACGTACCATAGGTAGCATGCCCAACCATCCCACAACCACCCGGCCGCCCACGCCCTCCAGCCCGTCCGTCCTCGATACGCCTCTGCCTCTGCCGATTTCCCCAAGCTATTTTGAATTCGTACTCTCTCTCACTTGAGCAGCGTTCAGCCTCCATGAAGATACGAGGTGTTATTAAAGCTTCTCTTATCGTTTCATTGGTGACGGCACTTCAAACAATTGGAATTGACGCATCGCATGGGGTCAGTTTCTTCAAATGTCGATTTCTGCCTTCGCTTTCTGTACGAGGTGGATCGTCGGAGTCCGCTTCGGCGTGGAGCGCAGGATCGCGGTATGACTACCGAACTACTCGCCCGTCATCGCCGACAAGGAAATATAGCACTCCTCCACCGCACACTACAGACCAGCAGTCACAATTGGACACAAAGGAGGTGTTTGCCAAAGCATTTCTTCTTCGAGAGGATCGAAATAGATTCATAGGTGCGCCCGATTTTTTCGTCTATTGCAAACGTTGTCTCGAAACTGTTACTATTCTTGGCCGCGATGTATTAATCAACGAGATTGCTCATATACCCGTGTTTCGCAGCCAGAGTGTATGCGATCTTGACGGGGCAACTTCTCGTCACGGCTGGTACCATACACGCTTTTCAAATAAACACGAGCATACGAAATTTTATGATTTGGAGTCCCTTTGGAAGGAAAGGCAAGTTTGTAATAAGAGCAGCCACAGAGCAAATTAAATTGTGCTCATTTGAAAATTCTCTTAAGTTCCGTCTTGTATCTCATGCTATCCACGTTTTGTTTTGTGGTGGCGCAGTCCCGCTGATTGGGCTTTTGATTGCAACAATTGCCTTTTGGATAACATTATCATCTGAAAACATTCGCCAAACATCGCTCATGAGATGGCCACTTCTGGCAGCATTTACGATTGGAGAATCGATTGCGGTTGGATTCGTATCTAGCGTTTATGCCTACGGGACCGTACTAAAAGCCATGGTCGCAACTTGCGTGGCTACACTCTCCGTGACGCTCTATACGCTACTTCAGAAAAATCCCAAATATGACCTCTCCCAGTGGGGTAGAGCGCTCTCCGGCTTGGGGTCGGTGTTTTTACTTTATGGGCTCATGCGCGTGCTGGAGCACTTCGGCATCCTTCCGTATGGGTTTTTGCCACATTCTGAAGCTGCCTACTGCATAATGGGAACAGGATTATTCAGCTTGTATCTTGCGCATCACATACGGCTCATTGTTTCAGGAAAGTCTACAAAATATCAGATGAACGAAAAAGACTACATCCTGGGAGCGATGGCTGTGTACAGTGATATTATAAATATCTTCTTGTATATCCTAAGGCTGCTTGGGGAAGATGATAGAGGTAGAAGAAGCACAGGAAGCACAAGAAGACGAATATGACGCTGAAAGAATGCGCAGTGTCTTGAGTGTAGGTTTGTTTCGCTTACACAAACTTAGGCGAGGACTGCACTGTTGGCTCGCGCTCAACAGTCCAGTGCCATGGAAATTATGCACGCGAAAGGGTCAAATCAATAATGCGACAAGCGACGTACAAACTTTTCATTTAATATTGCTCAGACTACTAAAGGCGTTGGATCTACCTGCTTGAGCCTGAAATCGACAGCAGCAATGTTTGGTTTATCGGAATTCCAGCTTGGTGAATGCTTTATCAAAAAATTACCTTGTTGGAGAGTAGCACTGCATCCGTGGAATAACGATGTAATCTATCACCAATTTCTTCCAGCACCAAGTTTAGTTGATATTGCATCCACAGAATCGCTTGGCCCCGCCTTTTTCATCGACTCTTTATGCATTCTTTCCTGATCGTTTATCGCCTGCAAGATCGAGTTGATATTCGTCTCCAACACCATTCCGCCCATGACTATTTCATCCAATATGTAATGAACTCGATCCGAGTGAAATATCAAGTCTAATTCACATACATTCTCAAACCGCTTGTCCAGGGCCTCGACGAATACTTGGATTAAATCGAGGATTCCGAGATCCGACTCCTGGGCATCCACGGCGAAAACAAAGTAGAGGGTTGCATAATGTCGATATATTAGTTTGATGTTCTCTCCCCACTCCGGAACTGATCCCTCGAGATAATTACAGAAGGAGTCGGGACGAGTGGAGACTTGTTGGAAGACTCGACGGATTACGGATTGTTGGCGTTCCTCCCCTGACACATTCTGATAAAATTTAGTGATGCGTGGCTTGCCGCTATTGTTTACGATGACGATACCCTTGATCATATTATTATAATATTCTTGTGTTTTTTTCTAGCAGCGCTGAGGTCTATTTATTTTTCAGAGAGCATCCGAGGACTACGACTGCTATGACGAATACGACCAGGGGACAATGAACGACGGAAATGGTGGCGGAGGTGCCGTTAGGAATTGCGGTGACAACGGGATCAATCCACTACTTGAACACACAACAAAGACGAACTCGTCGACGGCGATTGCCGACGGGCGGCGGGGGCGGGGGCGGGGCGGGGCGGGGAGGCGGGAGCGGGAGCGAGAACAGGAGCGAGGCCAGGGGCGGCGGACCGACAAAGACGCCAAACTATTTTTTCCCGCTAAAAAAGCCAACGCTCCTACGTTCTGAGGACTTCGTATTACAAATTTTGAATTTTTTTTGCCAAGAGAAGAAACGATCAGTATACCGAAGTAACCATACGTACGTAGGCTCACCTTTTCCCTAAAAAATGAGAGGGCACAAGAAACGGTCCCGTGAACTGCACATCATTATTGTCATATCCATACTTTTCACACCGTCCACATCACAAAACAAGGAGTAGCCATATAGAATCATACTCATAACATGCGGATGTTCAAAATTCAACTAGATAGTGTTCCATCGACACCCGTCGAGCAAGACGCAAGTGTGGATGACGCCTCGAGCAGCATGCCATCCACGCCTGCATCAAGTCAATCGTCCCCGGAGAGCTGCTATTCTTGTGCGTCAGGCTTTGGCAATCACTGGCATAGTCGGCGTAGACGAAGAGGTCCTGCAAGGAACGTTGAGAAGAGACCATATCATTCACCTTCGCACGTCTCTCCTCCGCATGATGCACCGATGACGAAGAATGACATGTACTTTGCTCTCGACTGTGAGGTGAGCAACTCTACTTTTACGCGATCGATGGCAATTATTTCGATGAAGGTGCTCAGTTTTGTATGTTTCTTTCTTGAATTTTCTCTTAACATACTATTGCAGATGGTCGGCGTAGGTCCGGAAGGACTACAGTCAGCTGTTGCTCGCGTGACAATCTGCAACTGGGCCGAGGAGGTTGTCCTTGACGTCTTCGTGAATGTGCCCGTGGAAGTAACAGATTATCGAACTTTTGTTTCTGGAATTGAGGCCAAGGATCTCGAGGGTGACCGTGCGATGCCACTGATGAAGGTTCGTAAAATCGTCAAGAATATATTACACGGCAAGATTCTCATTGGCCACGCGCTCGAGAACGATTTGGCAGCGTTGCAGATCGTCCACCCTTGGCACGACATTAGAGACACAGCAAATTATCCACCTTTCATGAAAGAGGGAGAAATGGATGCATCGGTTCTCCGCCCCCGCAAGCTCAAGGAGTTGGTACGAGATAAACTCGGTCGAGACATTCAAAACATGGGTGAGGCACATGATCCTATCGAGGATGCCAGAGCCGCGCTCAGTTTGTACAAAATGGAGAGATTGGATTGGGAGAAGCTGATCATGAAGCAGGTTGCGTCAGCTCGAGTAAAGGAGGGGAGGGAAAGCCCTCCTTCGGGAAGAGATAGCCCATACAGCGGTTACGGAACACCAATCGCAGCCGTAACGATTGGGCCAGAGAATATGAGCTACTCATATTCGTATCTATTTCGAAGCCGCAGTGCGCCAACAACAGGGATAACTCATCACCCAGGATATGCGCATCAAACGTACTCTCCACAACAGCATTACTCTTACTTGTAGTTTTTACAAGTAAGCTTCCTCGTCATCGACGAGGCTGATCGCATGATAAAGCAGAGATGCTTCCTCCAGCTCTAGCAGATATTCGAGGCGATCAACGACGCCAATCCGCCCCCATCGGACGAAGTGGGAGGCGATGACTGAGGAAGAGATGGACCATTGGATCGTCCATTCACTCAATCAAGATCATACCAAGACATGGGTACAATTCAGGAGTATCATAATAGCGATTTCACGTGAACTGAGGTCGTATAACTATGCAAACCAATAATTGCGCAAGTCAACCATTGGCTTCCTTTTCGTTAAATCACTTGCAACTTGTGTATTATCCCAGAACAAAATTATTCGGCTCGCCATGGACAGACCCTGCAAGTTAACAGCGTACATAGGAGTAGCTTCCGTACTTTTTTGCCGTCGGAAATTGAGATGACATGGTAGGAGATTCAATCACTGTTATTGCTGGTGTTAACGACCATGCGCAGACCGTCAGTATTTTTATGTTCGTTGCTGATGACAGCCCCAGCAGCGCCGTGATGGCAAGGAATGCGACATTCTACAAGACCACTGTTTACGGACGCAAGTTCTCGCTTGATGATGCTTGCCAGAAAAAGTCAGTGCATTTCTCGTCCAGGAATCCGCCAAAGCTTCCAGAGTCTTCCATTGTCGGTAAACTTCAACGATGAAATCGTCTAAGCGTTGGCCTCACCAAACAAGATGCCTGTTGTTGCCACCGTCGCCAACATCTCTAGTGTTGATCCAGCCGTTTCAATAATGATCGATATTGACCAGTTGCGTCAGTATCAAGTTAATTCATGCTTGCAAAGAATAGAAGCGACAGAGATAGCTTCGTATCTCATCAGTAGAGCATTGCATCGAAGGAAGGGCGACAGCAATCAGACCATTGACGTTTCACCACTAGTAGAATGTACGACCGTTGCGTGAAATTCGCTGGTAGGTGGACGAAAATGGGGGTGGCGGAAGTGCATCAGTGTGTGTCACTATTACGAAGAGGCAACGAAGACGAAAGTTAGGCGGTCGGCTTGAATCAGCTTGAATTCGCTCGACTTCACAATATTGACTTGCCTTCTCCTCGCAATGATACACACATTAGTTTACCTATTTCCTCGGTAGACAGATCGCCTCTTCCCATAAGATAGGCAACCTTACAAGAAATAGCCTCTAGAGTCATATCATTTGATGATACCACGCCAGCACTTTTCAACGCTTTTCCTAGGAGCACAAAAAAGAAGAAAATGTGATGCACTTATGATCGTCCTTGCGATTTCGTTCTGAACATAAAAAAAGTAGTAGCACTCACCTGTCGCATAGTGGCCCATCATTACGCTTCCTCTGTGGCATTGTGTTGACGCTATGACCAGTATGCCAAGATCTGCCGCCCTCTTAAGACAGTTAAGAAAGTCTTTTTTCGCGGCAGGTGCATTTCCGGTCCCATAAAGCTGCAACACCAACGCTCGCAATGATCCCGACTCGGCGCCGGCCTCAATGGTGTGACGCAGAATCTGATCGTCGAAGCCTGGGACTGGACGCAAAGCCAAGAGTCGAGTATCCATACGAGTGTGAACGCGCAGCACTCCTCTAGCCGGGGGGAGGATCAAGTGAATATTTTCGTGTATTGCGATGCCAGTCGTTGCCAGGGGAGGCATGTTGGGAGAGTCGAATGCGTGCAGGGCTCCCGCATTTACTTTTTGAGATCGACAGGCCCGTAGTAATCTTCCATGGAAGAATATCGTCACCTCGCAAATGGGCATTTCTCGAGATGCGAATATCAAGGCCATGATGAGATTCTGACGAGCATCTGAATGAGGTTCGGCAATGGGAACTTGGCTGCCAGTGAACACGATCGGTTTGCCCAGATTTTCAAGCATGAAACTTAGGGCCGTTGCCGCATATGCCATCGTATCAGTGCCCGAAATCACGACGAAACCATCGAAATGAAGGTAATTTGATTTGATATCCCCGGCGATGACTTGCCAGTCCGGTGGTCCCATATCCGCACTGTCCAACAAGGGTGAGTATTCGTGAACGACGACCTCCGGCATCTTGTCATTGGTGAGCTCGAGCATCGACTTCATAAAGTCGGTAAGAGCACCAGGGACTGGAGACAGCGCTCCACCTATATCAGAATTTGGCGCCATCGTTAGCGTCCCTCCGGTGCACAGCACCAGGACGCGTTTTCTCTGCCTTCCATCGCCGTCGCGAGCATTCACTTGGGGAATGAAAAAGAAATCGCTCTCTGGAGGTTTCACGCGCTCCGTCAAGTTGTCGCCGCCCTTCGGCAGCAAACGAACGTCCAATTCGTCATCATCGTTGAACGACCTAAGACTCGCAATGTTGTCGTACTCGAAAAGGAGGCCCGCAGGTTTCAAGAGCGGCTCCCCCTCGCTGGGGCACACGCTTCGAGGGTTGCTCGACGAAATCGTCCGAGAACACTGACGGCGCCGATTTGTTAGGGCATGGTGCGATGCATGGGAGGCTCGCGAGATGCAGGCGTCGCCACTCCACATTTTGTTCGCCATTAACGTGCCCGAGAAGCGACGACGAATGCTAGCGGCAATCATGGCGAATGCGATTTATGTCATCTGGAAGAATTTCAACGTGAACTCCTACCGTACGAGTTTAGACCGAATTTTGCAACGCCCATTTTGTTTTATGTTGATTACGTAGAGATGTACCATACTTCTACGATAATTTCGCGGTCCAAATTGTGGTTGCTGTTGCAACTCCAGACCAACATTCAGCTGCACCATGGTGGTTAGCGGCTTTGGACCATATCATCATCAATGACCCTACGACGCCTCGTTTGAGCGCCCATATATCACCCCCACACTATGGGCAATGATTCCTATGCTCGGCTTTGGTGTCTTCCATTGGTGGCATGAGCTGTTGCTGCTACCCTGACCCTTATGCACATGCCTATTTATTTTTAGTTCTAACCCTAACCCTAACCCTAACCCTAACCCTAATCCTAACCTTGGTACTTGCATGAAGCTCATTCACCGCGAGAATTACCACGGGC
This sequence comes from Cyclostephanos invisitatus, assembly GCA_036939675.1. Classification (NCBI taxonomy): domain Eukaryota; phylum Bacillariophyta; class Thalassiosirophyceae; order Thalassiosirales; family Thalassiosiraceae; genus Cyclostephanos; species Cyclostephanos invisitatus. The sequence continues at coordinate 13,529 of JALLBA010000615.1, forward strand.
CCTTCGGCCCAGCTCTCTGAAAGGGTGCGTTGGAACCCAAGATGGCGGGTACCTAAATAAGGTACCCTTACCTAGAGTACCGATACTCCAGAGCACTGCACCGATGGCGTGCGGGAACACGCGTACCTGTTACTTACAGGTACCACGGATTCCCACGTGGAGTGATCAAGCTAAATCACACCTGGGAGCGGTCAAAAGCACTCTGCTTCCCCTCGCTCCTCGTTGGTTGATGTAGACATTAACTAATTAGAACAACCTTTGTTTAATGATTTTTAATGCCAACATTAGGCACCAACACCTTAGGTTGCGACCCAATTCAATTGTTATAGGCGGTAGTAGACAATTTGTAGTATTTAATATTTACCTAGTCCAATTCTATCACATGATTGCACGTACGTGACATAACACCCGACTGCTTCTGTCGAAATGGGGGTCGGGGGGGGGTCGGGTGGGGGGGAAAGGCACTTTTTTGTTCTCATTTCTTGCAGCATCAATGCAATGTCGATACGCCACAAACCTTGATGTCTACAACTGTCTGAATTTTTGAAGATACACTGGGAACGAGAAGCGGGATTGAAAGTTTGCCCTATGAATGGATTTAATATTAGTATTATCATTGGGCCTTTCTTAAAAAGAAGAAATGAGAATTGTGGCTAAATTTTGAACAGGAAAATTGGTTTCTTCCAGAGGCAAGATGGGTACTGCAAGTGACAGACCCCAACCTTAGGAGTCAGACATTGGCCTTGTTCCCTTAGACTTTTTTTCAGGAAATTCATCTACTCAATTTTTTCTCGGCTCTTATGTCTGCAGCGCTGATGTGGCTTTCCTTGTTGGCGCAGTCCGTGAAACAGTCGCCCTTGGTGAGCCATCACACATGTATGCAAACTTCTACTCCCCACCTTTGCAGGTCTTGTGGGAGTTTTTTGCCAGTTGCTTATCCAATCTTCCCCCTCATTCATTTTGCCCCCCACCTGGCTGTGCAATTCCTTGTCTGCCATGGCTGCTATCTCACTGTTGATAATACGTTGGTATGATGCTGGATGCTGGGATTTGCTTTGCAGAAACTTGGCTGTTAGTTGATGCTGCATTTAGAGCGAGGTCTTGGCTGCGGCCGTGCCACTGTCACTGCCTTATGCTTCTTCTTTTTGTCTTTCTATTTTAGGTAGGCAATTTGCTCTTGTTGGATTGCGGATTGGGCTTCGGATGCATTGCAGGAGTGCTCCATGCTGGCTCTAAGTTGCTGAAGGACTCACACTGATTTGATGGATCGATTGATGCTGCTGCTGTTGCTTTGTGGGTTGGTTAGATGTGATCACGGTGGATATTTGCTTTGTGCTTTTTATCTTGTCATCATCAGGGAGGAGGGAGTAATGTGTATTGGGGATTGATGCCTGGCAGACTGTCAAGCACCACATAAGACTGGTAAATCTAAAACCAGGCATTTGGTTTTTGGCGGGAATGTTTGACGGACAAAAAATCGGCTCTTTTTGGTTCGAGGTGAATTTTTAATGTAGCGCATCATTCCATTCATGTTTGCCTGAATTTTTACGCTGTCAGACCCAATTCTGTCAGAAAACGCTGTGGTTGGAAAGTTTGGCTCATCCGTCTGGCTACAAGTTTAGATCGAGTTTTGCAACGACCATTTTGTTTTATGTTGAGTATGTAGAGATGTACCGGTCCAAATTGTGGTTGCTGTTGCAACTCCAGACCAACATTCAGCTGCACCATGGTGGTTAGCGGCTTTGGACCATATCATCATCAATGACCCTACGACGCCTCGTTTGAGCGCCCATATATCACCCCCACACTATGGGCAATGATTCCTATGCTCGGCTTTGGTGTCTTCCATTGGTGGCATGAGCTGTTGCTGCTACCCTGACCCTTATGCACATGCCTATTTATTTTTAGTTCTAACCCTAACCCTAACCCTAACCCTAACCCTAATCCTAACCTTGGTACTTGCATGAAGCTCATTCACCGCGAGAATTACCACGGGCCCTTCGGCCCAGCTCTCTGAAAGGGTGCGTTGGAACCCAAGATGGCGGGTACCTAAATAAGGTACCCTTACCTAGAGTACCGA
>JALLBA010000616.1:0-16949 GCA_036939675.1 Cyclostephanos invisitatus
CAAACCTGCGATTCATAACGCTGACCTCCGTGCTTCATACAGTATCCGTTAGCCGAGCGCGCACTCTCACAATCAGGATTCTTGCAAACCCGCGATTTATAACGCTGACCTCCGTGCTTCATACAGTATCCGTTAGCCATGCGCGCACTCTCACAATCAGGATTCTTGCAAACCATATTCTTAGCTATGCCACCTTGATGGCAAATATACTGATGCAGCATTTTTATGGTGATGCGATTCATGTCGACCGATAACCATCCAGCAATCAAATCTTTACAAAGCCTTCTCTGTTGAGGATTTCGAGGTTGTTCTTCATTAACTTCAATCGTCTTGCACACCAAACTGCACCAAGATATTTGAAGGCACTCCAAATGTTGATATCACTCCTGCGCGTGTGAATTTTGAATAGAAAAGGCGGCGTCTCTTGCGGTAATAGATTACAGAGCGGACGTACGAATCAATTGGCTAAAATTTAATCGTCCTGTTCCATAATCAACCCGATGGTTAAATCTTACGATATTACTCTCTAGAGGTAAACGAGTCAATACTTTCCCCTTTTCAGCTGTCTTCATTTCTCTTCGTTTGCCATTATCGCCGATTTAGTTTTTTCATCATACTAGCAGGCAACTTACCCTGTTGGTAGCAAGAGATTAAAGTTAGTGGCTCTCAAAAGAGGCTATATAACAACCCGAATCCCTGACTTACCTCGATTGATCCGTTATTCATCCAAACTTCGGAATCCAATTCATTGGTATCCCACCTTGGAGCTTCTAATTCCCTGCTTTTCTTGGAAGACTTTGAGCGTGCCCCAGCATCGAGCAAATCCGATTCCTGTGCAACACCCCCTACCCTTTCTCCAGAAATCAAGTCCTCCTCTTCTACGGTTGACGATGACATGGATTCTCTCATGGATCGTTGGAAGACCAGCTGAGCCTCACGCGTGTGGCCAGTCCGTTCTTCCATGACTTCGTAAGCCCTCCATATTGCCATTTTATCCACGCTCGGCGATCGGAACAACTTCAATGACCGCTCGAAAATGGATCGCGCGTCGGCGAAATTACCCAGATCCGCCTCCATGAATGTCCACGCCGTGACCGCGGCGACGTTCCTCTTATCGGCGTCAAGCGCACGGCTGAAGCACCGTCTCGCGGCTGCGTGATCGCCTTCTTGGGCTTCTAGGATGCCCCAAGCCTGCCATAGCCGGGCGCATCCTCGCCCGCCGCTCTGACCCCCACCGGGCTGTGCGCACGACCAGATTCCTTGCTGGAACACATCGCGTGCAGCCTTAGCAGAGTTGTATCGGGTTTCGAGGACGCCCCATGCCTGCCATGCGGGAGCATGTCTTTTGTTCACTTCCGTACCCTTCTGAAGTCTGTGAATAGTACGTTGAGGGGGGGGGGGAGAAGGAAAGTTAGGTTCCGTCATAGTTTACAATATGAAGGACTTCCGACGCCCTTACTCACAAATTCCTCGCAGAATCGACGTCCCCCAACTCCGCAACGTAAAGAGCATAGGCCTGATACACGCCGGCATCCCGCGGATTGGCCTTCAGCGCCATCTCGAACAGGTCCAGGACCCTCCTGGAATCGACGTCCTCCCTGGGCGTGCGACGGCTTTCCATGATCGCGTATGCCTGCAACACTCGGGAGTTGCGCTGGTCGAACTTCAATACCTCCTCGAAGCACGATTCGGCCTCGTCGAAGTTGCCGCACTCGGACTCCATCACGCCGAGTTGGAGGTAGGCCGCCGAGCACCTGGGATCCGCGGCGAGTGCCTTACGGTACAGCTCGCGAGCCCTGCGGGAGGACTTGGCATCGTCCTCCCGACTGCCCTTCTTGTGCTCCATGCTCGCCCAAGCGGTGTAAACGTAGGCGCTGGGCCTGGCGCCAATCCGCATCAACTCGCGTTCGGCGGACCGGTAGCAAAGCCTCCCGGCGGACGCGCCCTGCCGTAGCTCCCTCGTGCGAAGCTGCGCAAGGGCAACCCACGCCGCGGCGTGGGAGGGACGACTGCGTATTGCCTGCAGGTATAGTTCCTCGGCCGCGGCGAGGTTGCCGAGTTCCTGCTCGAGGGTGCCGAGAGCCTGAAGAAGGAAGGGATTCGGGCCCAGGTCGGGTATCGTCCCGATGACGGATCCCTCCTCCTCCTCGAAGCCGACGTCGCTCCTGTCCGCGTCATCGTCGTTGATGACATCGCCTCCTTCCCTCACCCTCATGTTCCTCTTCCTCTTCCCGCCCTTACTATCGCCCTCGACGACCGCGACCTTGCCCGGTCCCCTAATGACGACGTACCCCCCCGAGCTCTTGGCGATACCCTCCCTGAGCAATTCCCGCGCGCGTACCAGATCCCCCCGTCGACGAGCTATGCGACTTAGTCCGAGGTACGGCCTACCGTCCATGGGATCCATGTTCTTCGCCTGTGCGTAATACTCCTGCGCCTCCTCGAGCCTGCCGTGGCTCATGTCCTTCTTCGCGAAGTGACACAATCGATCGACGTTGATGGATAGGGCCCGCCCGAGTCTCACGCCCTCGCGGAATTGCACGGCGCGACTGTTATCGAGCATGGAGGTGGAGTACTGTATCGTGCCGTCGGGGGTGCGTGTGAGGCCGTATATGCGATCCTGTACCATCCGCGTAAGTGCCTTGTCGACCGGCGGGGGTTGCTGCTGCTGCTGCTGCTGCTGCTGTTGTTGTAATTGCGACGACGAGCGGGAGAAAGGGGAAGGGGATGGGTCCATCCCGACCCCGGGCATCGTCACCGTCGATTGGGCGGTGACGTCGATATTCCCCTCGTCATCGTCGACGATGGATATGTCGTTCGACGACGACGACGTGGCAGATGACCCGTCCCCGCCGTTGACGTGCTCCATGATCGTGCGGCGGGTCAATTCCAGGTCCTCCTCGCGCGACACGGCCGTCGTCCTCGTCGTCGTCGTCATCGCGACGCTACCCCCCTCCGCCGACCCGCCCAGGAGCAGATCGACGAGGTCTATCCCCGTCATCCCCCCTCCGGCGCGCTCCCCCTCCTCCTCCTCCGTACCCCCCGCGTCGTCGGACGCCGCGGATGATACCGAAAGCGCCCCCCTCGATCGACGACGCAATCTAACCTCCCGTGCCTCCCTCTCGCGTTCGCGCACGCCATACAGGTCCTCCATGACGCTCCTCTCGTCCAATACGGGAGCGGCGAATAGCGAATCGAAGCTCCATATCGATGGAGGTTCGTTCGTTATCTCGAGCGACTTCGTTCGCATGGATTCGTACGCCAACCGACGCTTCCGACGGGATATCGCCGCGGCCTTCTCGGAGGGGGATAATGGCAACTTACGAGAATACCGCTTCCGACCGCGCTGCTGTCGTAACTGTTCCTCCTCCCGTCGTCGTCTCTGCTGTTGTTGCTGCTGCTGCCTTTCGTCAATCGAGGACGACGAGGACGACGACGAAGACGTGGGTGTGGAGGAGGAGGAGGCATCGTCGACGTTGGCGTGGGCCGATCGCAGCGATGCCGCTGGCAAGATCATCATCGTCATCTTACCGCCCTGAAATATGTATGTCTTTTTTTTCGAAATCGGACGGCACATTTGTTGAGACCCGACCCAGAAATTTACACGGTTATGCGTATGCACATGGATGATATCGTTAGAGGGGGGGATGGGGGATGGGGGCGAGGGGTCGAGTTGCGACGGGAGACGAAACATCATCACCGAGCGATGACCACGATCCCTCGATGCGATGCAAGCCTTTCGGTATCCGCCACATCCCCCACCCCCCCCGACCGATCCCACGTGTCGAAGAAAGGGGTCGAAAACATGTTCGACGAAAATATTTCCCTCCAACAATAATTCATATGCACGCCGGACTCACCTCCGAAGTATCTCGGTTGACTGTCGCCATCGGCACTAGGGGATGCGATGGACGAAACGCAAATGACGGGGAGACGAACGTCGCCATGGGGAGGAGGAGGAGGAGGAGGACCATCCCGACTAACGACAATTGCATGGCATTCATCAAGTGAGATCCAGGCATCGACATGCTCCTCCACCCGCGCGTCATGTCCGAGTCGTGCATTCGTCGTCGATGTCGCACGGGCCTCGTCGACGTCGACGCAGTCGTGGAGCGGCATCCCTCGTCGTCACCCGCCATAGCATCCGCGACGTAGGAAAACGACGACATCGACATCGACGACGACGACGACGACGGTGGAGACTCCAATCCGACCCCCCCGCCGCAGCCGGCATCGACCTTTCTCCGACGTCGACGCCACCATCCATCGCATTCGTCCATTGTCATATCCCCCTGTATAATTATTATATATTTTACGTCGACCCTCTCCCCACTCGCCACCCGTCCATGCGCGTTCGTCGGGTGGAGAGTGCGGTGGGGGAAGGCGACGTCGTCGTTGCCTTGTTTTTTTTGTGTGGTGTTGTGTGTGACGACGAAGGAGTTCCAGCTGCCAGAGCCGCGGAGAGCGAGAGAAAGAAAAAAACAAGGGGTTCAAGTTGTTGAAGTTGGTGTCCGCAAGACATGACCCCGAAAGTCAGGTAGGATCTCGATACATACCATACGCCTGGATGACGTCTTTTTTCATTGAACCACTATTGAGTATCGTACACCAAAGGGTCACGTGCCGGATGGAATTCAGTCAAAACGACGAAAGTCCGTCTCGCCATCTTGCATAATACTAGAATGAAGCCATGGCGCTAATCGGCGCCCAGCGTAGTCTCATGATGCTCATGGCTTCTAGTTCTACCAGTTGAGTGGCGACGCGAGAACTACATAGTGATGAGTAATGCATAGAAGGGTTTTATTGCATATTGTCAGGAATGTAAAAATTTGAGAGAGGATATCCTGCCTGGGGTGTCTTATTAGTGTCATTTATAGTGTAAGTACGATGCAGGTCGGGGCTGACTTCTTATGATTCCGTGTGTGAGTTTGAAGGACGTTTCAACTTTTCCCGCAATCGCCGTAATTCCAGCTTTTGGGCATCCATAGAAAAGTGAACTTGAGCATTACCAAGGTTGCCAATGCCATGGACCGCGCTTCGTCGGATTATTTCTGTCTTCCCAATTCCTCCACGGCATGTCACGTGTGCGTAGCATCCATCCCCAATCTCAATCTCCCCCCTCCCTTCCCCTGGCAAGCGTGATTACTACGGACACATCAAACTATCCCTCGTGTCCGCCCCAGTTTTCGGATTCGTTCCCCTAACGTCCTCCCTATCGCAGACCAATTTCAGAGTCTTCGTCGGAATTTGCGCATCGGTGAAATCGCCACCCTCGAGGGATCGCACGTCGAGCAACGACTGGCCGAAGTACGACCCGATCGCGTTGATGTTGCGCAAATTGGCACCGTCCATCGACGTGTCCTCGAAGGACGCGCCTCGAGCGTCGGCATTCTCGAAGTTGGCATTGACCAAATACGCCTTGTAGAACCTGCATCCCTGCAGATTGGAATTGGCGAAATTCGCCGCCTTGGCGATGGTCTTGGAGGTGGGGAAAGAAAGAGAGTGCGGCGGGGGGGGGGAAGGTCCGGGGCGTCGGCGACACGCGATGTCCAAAAAAACGACGAAATTTTTTTTCAAAGATGGTCCCGGCGACGAAAAGAAAACCGACGACGCACCTGGGTGAAGTCCTTCCCCTTGTAATCGCCGTTGCTATAGTCATTCCCGGTGATGTCCAATCCGGCGTAGTCCAACCCCCCGCCGCTCACGGCGAACGCGGGACCCGACGCCGCCGTCATCGCGCCGCATAGTACGCCCGCCGCGACGACGAGGGACGAGGAGTACGATGATACGACGGACCATTTTCGTTCGACGTGACGAGGTCCGTCGTACGCATCGTCCCGGTCGCTGCCACCGAGAGCGCCGATGCGTCGACTCGCGGACGAATGACGGTGAGGGGCGGCGGCGGAGGAGGTAGAACGCATCCGATTCGATATGCGGCTCTCACCGACGCCGTTCGCGAGGTAGGCGTGCGATGTGGGGATGACGGAGACGAGTGCCACCGCGGTGGCGGCGAGGATGGGGAGGACGACGGATGACCACATGTATTTCTGAAACAAACAAAAAACCGACAAACACTACTTTCCTTGAATATCTGATCTCCTGCCATATTTCTTAAGTGACATCATCTTCCCGCCATTTTTTATTTGATAACACAGTAGGTAGGTACTGAGACAGGTGAAGCAGTCAGTGTCGACACGATTATTATGGCAGCGTCGTGGACGAAGCGATTCGATCTCACCGGTAAGATCGCCATGGTAACGGGCGTGACGAAGGGCATAGGCATCGAGGCATGCAAGGTCCTTTCGGACGCTGGAGCCGACATAGTCGCCGTCGGACGGGACGTCGATGGACTCGAATCCATCAAGTCGATCGTCGAATCGAATGCAGGACGTAAGAACGGCCTCACCAGGGTCATGACGTCGGAATGGGCGGGACACGATTTGCAGATCAATTCGGTCTCGCCCACGGTGGTATTGACCGATCTGGGTATCAAGGTATGGGGAGATCCGACGAGGGGGGATCCGATGAGATCGAAAATACCCGCCGGCAGATTCCGCGACCCGATCGAGGTCGCGGACGCGATGCTGTTCCTTTCGTCGAGCGCATCCGACATGATCAACGTCCACGACCTCATGGTCGATGGGGGGTACTCCGCGTTATGATTGAAGAAAAAGAGACGACGGCCCCACCTCCATCGTTCACGTCGCGCGATCTCGCCCCCTCGTTCGCTTGGGGGCCATGATCCCGACGCGACGAAAAAAAACGACAAAGGACTTTCCGGTAGTGGAGTCGTTCTGGGCGACGAGCACGTGCCGTACTATATTACGTAAAAAAAGGGGGGGGGGGGGATTTGCGGCCTTCGAATACTGATATCGTTGTAAATCAGAAGGCTCGTGACAATTCACGATTCCGGTGCAGTTGAAACATATCACGGGTAAACCCTCCGTTCGGCCTTGAGTTAAAACGACGGTCGGGGTTGACATCGCCAAGATTGAGAATGTTTCGAAACGGAGATGGCACTTCATGATCACGATGATTTGCCGCGGTAGTATCGCACTATAGTCGATGGAAGAGTTGAGAAGTGATGGAATGAGAGATATTATGATGAATGTGAGTGTGGAGAGAATTGTGAAGACGGATTCGTTCATTCCCCTGCTCGAAGTGTTGGATGTTCCCTCGCGGGTCTTTCTCGTCGGTTAGGTACTAGAAAGAGGAAGCAGTATCGCTTGGAAAGATGCTAACAATGAAATTCGCAGCACACGGCTGCTGCGTTGAATGCATCGGTCATCGCTGTACGCTGTTGATTGATCCCCCAATCCAAAAGACTCTATCGCGTTTATGGGGCTTTTTTTTCTGGAAGCTCTCTATCGCGCTTTTGAGTTTTCTTTGGTGTAAAGTATCCTAATTAGAGGATTTGCCCTAAAAATGACTGTCCCTCATTCATATTACTAAAATACACACCATGACCATCGTCCCCCTCCGCCGTACGAGGCCAGTAAGGCTATTGGTGCCAATCGAAGCGACGAAGCCATTGGAGCCGATGGGATCAACATGAGGTTGTGAAATAAAAGGTTCGAATTCATGGTGGGAACGTGAGGCCATTTACCCGGGGGGAATCATCCAGCAGTCCAAGTCCCAGGATGTTAAATCCGAAAGTAAACGAGTTGATTACCGCTGCATCGGAATCGTCCCGTTGTTGCGAATTTAGGATCCCCCCCTCGGTAGTATTCGCCACGCACCGATGCTGATGCTGCTCGCGATTCTGACGATGCATTCCCATGCTCTGTCGATTCACGAGCGCGCCCGTACGTCGCACTATCGGATCGAAATGAAATCCCGGCGGGGGCGGTATTCTGAATATCGCCGTACCCTTCGTACGATCGTTCCCGTCGTGGGACAGTGATAATCCTTGTGCGTTGGACGACGATCGATCCGACGACGGCGCGTCCCGTCGTGCAGCCGTCGAATGTTTGCCACCCCGAATGGCAGTCAATGCGCGTCCCATCGACATCTCGTTCGAACTACGATCATCACTATCATCGTCCTCCTCGCGACTCGTGGCGGGTAATTCGTCGCCTTCACAATTCGTCGGCACGTGCCGCCCTCCCCCCCGCGACGAATGCATTCGATCGAATTCGCCTCCATCATCCTCGATGTCGATCGATGTATTCGCGCATGTCGTACCCTTACCTCTCTCCTTCTTCTTCTTCTTCTTCTTCTTCTTCTCCTTCTTCCTTCGCATTTTCTTCATCCTCGATCGGGTCACTCCGTCGCTTTGCACGGCGAATTCGACAGCGAGGTCGACGCATTCGTCATCGCGTCCCCAACGAGTTACGACGCGATTGTCGCTTTCGACGTTCGACACGTCGTCGTCGGGAAGGAGGAAGTCGAAACGAAATCCTCCCGGGGACGCATCCCCCCCCCCTCCCGTCGACGTCGTCGTAACGTCCGCGTTCGTCGTCATCGTCGATGCGACAAACGATCGATCCCCGCGATTCGTCCTCGACGACGCATCGCCATTCGCGATGGAATCCATATTCTTCGCGACGTGCGATGTGCGAGGCGTCGAATGATCGCGAGACTCTCGAACGCATCCCGACCGTCGATTCGTCGTCGTCGATGCCATGTCATCCTCCGCCGCGACCGTCATTCCAGGACGTTGGAAGGACGATGACGACGACGACGACGACGACGACGACGACTTTGATATCGACGACTCGACGACACGCGAATCGGATGGCACGTCATCGCGATGTCGTAATCGTCGATGCGGCATGCATCGTGGACGACGACCGACGTCATTACCGACATCATATATTAAGCGTCTATCGGCGAACAGCGACGCCAGGCTCATCCTCGTGGATGATGATGTGCGCGGGGGGGTCGAGGGCCGACCGAGGTATCCACCTAGAGAGGAATGTAGGAGGCGAGATCCCGCGCAAAGATATGTGTATTAAGTACGTACGATTTTAGATATGGCACGATCTTTTGGGCGGGAAAGAGAGCAGATCCCGCGCAAAGAAATGTGTATTAAGTACGTACGATTTTAGATATGGCACGAGGAATGATGATGGTACTATGAATTCCAACCCCTAGAAAGAATCCTCGGGATGCCATCTGCCTCATTGAACCTTTCCAGAGCGTTGTCTTTTTGACGCGAGTGATGTCTTTCAGAGATCTACCTAATGAATATATAATATCCAAAAAATCCAATCAAGAGCACTTCTTCCCTCCAACGACGGGGGACGGAGGAGGGTAGAGGGGAAGAGTGTACTACGACCGCCGCCGCCGCCTCGTCGCTCAATTCATCAATTCGGAAAAAAAAAACGAAGAGAAGCGTAAGAATAATGATCAGGCTCGCGGCGAAAAGTCGCGAATTCGGCCGTTTCCGGGGCACGACGGCGCGATGCTTCTCCGCCCCCCCCGCCTCGGGAGGCGACGACAAGAAGGCCAAGGGCGTGCCGTATGCGAAATTGACCGTGGGTGTGCCCATGGAACGATATCCACTCGAGAAGCGTGTTGCCGCCACTCCCGAATCGGTATCCAAATTGACCAAGCCTGGATTCAAGGTGCTCGTCGAGAGGGGAGCGGGGGGCATGTCCCATTTTCGCGACGAGGATTACGTCTCTGCGGGCGCGAGGATCGTCAATGCCGACGAGGTTTGGAAGGAATCGGACATCGTCATAAAGGTGCGTTTTTCGTTCGGTCGTTCGATCCGTCGTCCGTTCGTCGTCGTCGTGGTCGTCGGCCCGACCGAACGACGCGATGCGTTTTCTCCTTGTTTTCCATTTGCCATGCTCCTACCTCACGCTCCGCGCTCGACAATCGCGCATCAATGGAACGATAATGAACGCACAGCTACGTCCGCCGACATCGGAGGAGGTTACCAAGCTCGAGAATCGCACGATCATATCGTTCATATATCCCGCGCAGAATAAGGATTTGATCCAGCAACTACAGAGTCAGGGCACGACGGCATTCGCGATGGATTGCATCCCCCGGACGTTGAGTCGAGGACAGACGTACGACGCGTTGAGCAGTCAGGCGAATATCACGGGATACAGGGCGGTCGTCGAGGCGAGCAACGAATTCGGGAGTGAGTGAAACGCAGCGTATCATTATCGGCGTTTGGATTTTTCTTCTTCTTCTTCTTCTTCTTCTTTCCGCCCGATGCGATGTTATCGTCGTGTTGTTATTCTCTCGGAAACGAACGCATGCACTCATATTCCGCGCTGTCATTCCACCCCGCGGTGCGTTCGTTGTCGGATGGACCGAACCGACAGGATTCTTCGCCGGACAAATGACGGTGAGACCCATTCCCCCCTCTATGTGCAGTATACTAGTTTTTCGTGCGCGCACGCTGAATCGAACACCAACATACGTCGCAACAAATAACAACAATAGGCCGCCGGGAAGGTCCCGCCCGCGAAGGTCCTCGTCGTGGGCACGGGCGTCGCGGGACTCGCCGCGATACAAACCGCCAAGAACATGGGCGCGATCGTCCGTGCCTTCGACGTGCGTCCCGTGACGAAGGAGCAGGTCGAGGCGATGGGAGGGCATTTCCTCGAGGTCGATCACGTCGAGGACGGCAGCGGCGCGGGCGGGTATGCCAAGGAGATGAGCAAGGAGTGGCACGCCGCGGCAGCGCGGATGCTTGCGAAGCAATGCGAGGAGGTGGACATCGTCATCACCACGGCGCAAATACCCGGTAGGGCCGCACCGCTCATGATAACCAAGGAGATGGTCGCGAGGATGAAATCCGGCAGCGTTACCGTCGACCTCGCCGCCGAGAGCGGCGGGAATATCGGCACGACCGTCAAGGATCAGAGGATCGTGACCGACAACGGCGTGACGTGTCTCGGTTACACGGACCTGGCCAGTCGTTTGCCCACGACGTCGTCGTCGCTTTACAGCAACAACATATCGAAATTCCTCTTATCCATAGGTCCACAGACGACCAAGGTTAAGGATCACTATTACATCGATCACGACGACGACGCGGTAAGGGGGATGCTCACCGTCGAGAATGGTAAATTGATGTGGCCGGCGCCGATGCCACCGCCTCCCCCCCCGAAGGCGGGGGAACAAAAGTCCGTCGGACCCGTCGTCATCGACTACCGCGCTCCGTACGTTGCGGGGGCGAGGCAGGCGGGATACCTAGGCGCTAGCTGCCTCGCGGTCGGATGCATCTCCCCCGATCCCGCATTCAGCGCCATGTTCACGACGTTCGCGTTGTCCAACATCATCGGCGTGCAGGTCGTGCTCGGGGTCGCGCACGCCCTCCACAGCCCGCTCATGGCAGTCACGAACGCGATCAGCGGCACGACCGCATTGGGCGGTATGCACCTCCTCGCGCATAGCAATTCCGCGTCGGTCACTGTCCTCGGCGCCCTCGCCACGACATTGAGCACCGTGAACATTGTCGGTGAGTTTATTATGAACGAGACTGCCGCCCGACGTATGCACGAACGATTTGCTCACATCCTTACGTCCGTCGCCATTTTGATCCTACCTGCACACACGAAATACTATATTCGTAAGGCGGGTTCATCGTCGCGAAGAAGATGCTCGACATGTTCAAGCGCCCAGACGACCCGCCCGAGTATTACCATTTGTACGGCATACCCGCGGTCGGATCCATGGCCTTCTACACCGCCGGTTCGATGAGCGGTCACGTTCCCGAGATCGATTCCGCGGCCGCCACCCTCTCCGGATTGCTGTGCATCGGTGGCATCGGGGGATTGGCGTCGCAGAAAACCGCGCGCCTCGGCGCAGCCTCTGGACAGGCCGGTGAGTTCGTTTGTTGTTAATTTACGAAGGGATGTATTATCCGTGGTCTGTGTGTATCCGATCACTCGGTAATGTTGACTGTTTTCTTTCTCATCCGATTCCTTGGCCGCGTTCCAATTCCCTTCCCCTTCTCCCCTCTTCATTAATAGGCGTCGCCCTCGGCGTCGCATCAACCCTGTAAGTGCTTTTTTGTAAAATGCGTTCCATTCCATAGACGAGTATCAAACAACTCACACGAAAATTCTCGTATCAACGTACTACCATACCCGCGCAGCGGTCACCTCCATCCCGATTTCGCAACGACTGCCAAGATTGCGGGTCTCATGGGCGTCGGTGGCATTGCCGGGAAGTACATCGGGGATAGGGTCGAGCCGACGTCGCTCCCGCAAACGGTCGCGGCATTCCACTCCCTCGTCGGCGTCGCCGCTAGCGCCGCCGCCATCGGCGATTATGCCAACGCGCCCATGGCGTCCGAACTGGACAAGGTACACCTCGCGAGCATATACCTCGCGTCCATCATCGGCAGCGTCACCTGCACCGGATCGTTAGTCGCGTTTGGTAAGCTCGATGGTCGTCTCGGGAGCGCTCCGATGAACCACCCGGCACGCGATCAAATTAACATGGGCCTCGGGGCGGCCACGCTGGGAGCCGGTGCCGTCGTGATGGGCGGTCCCGAGCTCGGTACGGGACTTTGCGCTCTGGGAGGAGCGCTGGGTACGAGCGGTTTGCTGGGATGGCATATGACTGCAAGTATAGGTGGGGCGGACATGCCCGTGGTTATCACCGTTCTCAACTCATACTCAGGCTGGGCACTGTGCGCCGAGGGATTCATGCTCGACATGCCAATCCTCACCACCGTCGGGGCCCTGATCGGATGCAGCGGAGCGGCGCTCACCAAGATCATGTGCGATGCCATGAATCGCGATATCCTGAGCGTAATCCTCGGCGGTTACGGGACCAAGGCCTCCGGAAGAGGGGAGGCGATGAAATTTGAGGGAGAGGCGACCACGACCACCGTCGACGAGACCTGCAGGCTCCTTATGGAGAGCGAGAGCGTGATCATCGTGCCGGGATACGGACTTGCCGTCGCGAAGGGTCAGTACCCACTGAAGGATATGGTCGACACCCTGCGCAAGGCTGGGAAGAAGGTGCGGTTCGCGATCCATCCCGTCGCCGGTCGCATGCCCGGACAGCTGAATGTGCTGCTCGCCGAGGCGGGGGTTCCGTACGATATAGTCGAGGAGCTCGAGGAGATCAATAATGACTTCGACGAGACCGGTGAGTTCGTTTGTTGTTAACTTACGAAGGGATTTATAATCCATGGTCTGTGTGTATCCGTTCGCTCGGTAATGTTGACTGTTTTCGTTCTAATCCGATTTCTTGGCCGCGTCCCAATTCCCTTCCCCTTCCCCCCTCTTCGTATATAGATGTTGCCCTGGTCATTGGTGCGAACGATACTGTCAACAGCGCTGCGGAAGACGATCCGAACAGCGAGATTGCCGGCATGCCGGTACTACGCGTTTGGAGGGCGAAGCAGGTAATCGTTATGAAGCGCAGTCTCGCGGCGGGATATGCGGGCGTCGAGAACCCCGTGTTTTTGAAGGACAACACGGACATGCTCCTCGGAGATGCGAAGGATACCTGCGAGAAGCTTGCCGCGGGCGTCAAGGCCCTTGCTTAAATTTGTTAGACATCATAGTCTCTAAATGCTTAATTGATTATGATATTGAGTTGCCATGGTTTACTGCTGCGAGGAAATCGGCCGGTGGTGGTGTCTGCCCTCATGAGATGTCTAGGTGTGGATCAAAGTTGAGTACTCATCACAGGAACATTTGCCAATATGGTGCGACGGGTCAGATCGGCGACCCACTTTCCCTCGCCGTCATGCAACCGCAACCATCGGGTCATACGCGTGCGACCCTCGAAAACCATCGGGGCAGAAAGTAGCACACATCTGCAATGATTTTCGGTAAAAGAGAGACGTCGCAGCTTCACACAGCGCGCCTCGCCCGCGTCGGAGCTCGAACCAATGTTCAAATCGACCGTCTGCGTGTGTCCAAACTTCACCTTCTTCGTGATACTTTGTTCTTCCGGGGAAGCATCTGGTACGACAACCTTAAGAGATCCATTGTCATCACTCTCGCTGCCGCTATCGTTGATAGATTTATTTTGGGCGATGGAAGAAGGCAACCAGGAGTCAATCAGCGGTAGTATACGGACGGATGTCTGCCGAGCTAGTGGTGGCTTGAAGTGTTCAGCTTGACGGACATGGTAGGTCGTATCGTACGGGTATAAGACCGAGCAATACGAATCCACAGAGGCATGCTAACTCGCAGTAGATTCACAGATGATGCTACTTTACTTATGCAGTTGCAAAGGTCTAATCGGGCGACGATAGGAAGATGGCATTATATAATATTTACTTGTCACCACATTCGACCTCGAAAAGGGGCTCTCTGTTTGCGATGGATGTGATGTTATGTTATGTTATGTTATGGGTGATCATTTGGCACGCATATAAAACCGTCCCATGCACCATGATACCGTGGCGGTATGTCTCCGCGAGGATACCCCAGTTCTTAAGGCGAAGGATTTAAGGTACTGTGACAAGGACTCGCCACGAGTGCATCCCGAGATTCGCTAACGCGGTCATATGATCCTTTGATTTATGCGTAATATGTCTCTCGTTGATACAGCCTGGAAAGAGACCACGACTTCAGCCCCGTTCAACATCAACATTATCAATTCCATAACTTGGCGCCTACCATTTCAATTGTCTCGTCTGATGCCCCGATGGGGAGATATCCGCCCTCGCCGTCTTCGCTACAATGTCCCATGAAGACCTCTTTCTTATAGCTCCCAGCTTGACCATCTAGAATTTTGGCATCACCTCCTGTTATGTTCAATATACTTTGCTCCAAGTCAGTTCGCATCTCATGCCATTTATGGACCACTTTTTTATTTTTGATGACGAAGATCAAGACGAACAACAAATTTTTGAGACGATGACGAATGAATGACAATATTTGCAAAGAAAAGGCATGGCAGCAACAAATGGCGACACCCATTAGCACCCGCCCCCCCCCCAGTTTCCCCTTGTCGCCCAAATATTATGGCCATCATTGCATCCATTTTCCCCATCGCCAGAACATCACGTCCCCCCCCCCCCCCCCCCCCCCCCCCCCCCCCCCCCCCCCCCCCCCCCCCCNGTCAGGGAGACAAAATAACCTTACCCTGCATGCAATGATCGTAATCGGCAGTCCTCGGATCGATATCGCCCTTGGCCGTGGACGACTTGCCGGCGCAATTCCACGGCTTACGACAATTCGTGAAATGTATATTTTTGATCGAAATCAAATCCGTTTTACGACAATCCTCGCAACCCTCGATCCCACGACGGCATTTTCCGTGCAAATCGCGATACTTCGAAATGAAATTCGGAACGTCGTCGTAATACACGTTCGCACCCATGTGATTGTACCGACATCCGTTCAATTCCACGGTGGTATTGGGACGTATGACGTCGTAGAAGTAAGCGGGGAGGCCCTGCATGGCCATAGAGCCCACCACGCCGCCGTATCCCATACCCCCCCATCCGTTCTCCCTCGAATACCCCTCGACGTAATTCCCCTCGCGAATGACCTCCAGGTACTCTTCGAAGACGCGGACGTTGGGTTTCAGGACTATGAAACCCGCCTGAAAGGCTGCGTATGCGGCCGGGTGGAAATGAATAGATGGATGAATGAAAAGACAACGCTATGAGTCATTCGTCGTGAGAGAACCATCCCAAAAATATGGGACGCGAGAAGAAACCGCATATATCATTCCTACGTACCCGCCTTTCGACCGGGAATCACCTGATGATAATCCCTCGTCAAATATGCCTCGATGTTCGCCGGCATGCTTTCGAGCGCATTATTCGGATATTCCAATTCGATCCTCGATCTTGCCAACTTCCCCCCATCGCTCTCGCCTGACAATAACATCGCATCGTACAAGTCGTCCATGGGCGCGCGATACATGAAATCGATGTCGGTATGTACCACAATCGGATGGTCCGTGATCGTGTATGCGTATAACTTGACGAATTCGTCCGCCCCGCAACACCATTCCTTGTGCACGTTCTTCCTAAGATACTCGCCCCGGATTTCGGATATTTTCACTGGCGCATCGCGCGGTAGTACCTCATATCCCAGGGCCGTCAGCGGTTGAGAGCAGTGGGATGCCAGACCCGAGTGCACTATCGCGTACATCTTGTAATCGTATTTGGAACCGCTGGAGGGGGTGCGTATCGACGTCCTGTGTATCGAGTGACGCAATATCGTCGCGGCATCGAGCAGGCCCGACGTCGAGGATTGTTTGTCGGAACATTTGATGAGGGAGATGGCGTATGCGATGACCACCGGGGGGGTAGCGGGGGGGGGGTCGTTATCGTCGACCTGCTCGGTCTTCCCCGGGGGATGACGGTTGGATGGCAAGTTGTGAGACGACGCATCTGCATGATGCAATGATGAGATGATCGAGGACGAGGAGGACGAGGACGAGGACGAACCCGCCGATGAAATGATGCGATGATTCAACAACCAGAGCAGTAACAACGGCAAGACCAAGAATATCTTTATGCCAACGGTGTAGGATAGTCGACGGCGGGTCAAGGAGGAGGAAGAGCGCGAGGGGGGGGGGATGGATAGATTCATCGCGTATGTACCTCTACGATGCGTAGAAATAATGAGCCCACTACTAAGCATTATCCAATGTCGGTCAGACTTCATGTACAAGTAGTATCCCCTTTTGTGCGCCTTCACTTTTTTCCCTCGTAGCGTTGAACTATTCCTACGTAGTAGTTGCATCACCTCCCTTGACGCACAATTATTGGCCCGAAAAACCGGCCAACCATGGTGCGCGGCGGCTTTCGCCCCCAGCGCCGCCTATGGGCCAGCGACACCCAAACCAAGCACACCCGCCTCATCCCCACATCATGGGCTAACGTGTGTATGCTTGGTTTGGGTGTAGGATGTGTCGGGGGTGAGTGATATAGTATAATACACACATCAAAAAAGTGTAACTTTTTTTGTTAGACATTATTATACCCCTGACCTAGGCTGGTGGATAACTTTTCCCCTGAAACGAAATGTTACTAGTGAAAGTGAAGTGGCATG
>JALLBA010000617.1:0-15598 GCA_036939675.1 Cyclostephanos invisitatus
ATTTTTAAGCATTAAAATAAGCTCATAATTTTCTCTTCCTGACCTGAACCACATGCTACTTCGTCTTCACTCGTAACATTTCACTTCAGGGGAAAAGTTATCCACCCGCCTAGGTCAGTCCCGGTTGATTTGGTAGACCGGTCCGAGGGGTCTACCAAATTTTTGGATTTGCTCCACACAAACACTTAAATTAGCAAGATTTAAGTGTATTTGCTACAAGTTTGGCGATATTTAAGTGTTGCACAAACACAAATTAAATTTTGGGAACGCTCCAGTGTGTCACCCATCGGGTTTCATGAGAAGTCAGTGAGTTCAAACATGTTCCTCTGACAGAGGACCATTGGATAGATCACTCATATGTCTAATAACTTCGAGTATTTGCTGAGCTTCGGCATTACTCACAGAAAAAATATTTTTTGTGACATGCACATACTAATTATGTTCACACAACTTTCCCGCATCCGATGAGCAAACTGCCACAGCCAGATCCCCCCCCCCGACTCTATTGATGTGCGGGGCCGACCTTTAAAGGAATTGGATCCCAATGATCCAAACGACAAAGCTTTTATTTTAGTATGCTGATGAGTGAATTTTGTGTGTGATTTTTTTCCCCCCTGCCACCGACCCGACATCCATCTTATAGGTCACCAAATACAATGTCCCGGTTGTTGAAGCAATCAATATATCGAACGCAACATGCACCTCGTGATCAATGTATGCTAGGGTGGCCTGTTGGTGCACTAAGATGAATGCGCCTCTTACTGGGAGTGTAGTCAATATAACCATAGACTCGGGGACCCCGTCGAGCCTTTCATCATCATTGGGTTCGAATTCAAAAACTTCGGTGAGACAAAAGAGAAGGGTGATTCACAAGGAAGTATTGAAAATGTTTATGCCCATCTGGCTTGATGCAGACAAAACCCTTGCTACTCTCTCTAAATGCCCTCGTCGTAACAGCACAAAGTTTGCCCAAGAGCAGGTTACCAGCGATAGAGAGGCAAAAGCTTGAGAGATGAAAGTGGTTGCTTTGGCTGTGCTTGCCGGTACGAATCACGAGGGGAAAATGACAGTCGATTATCTGTGGCGCAAAACGAGAGAGAGTCTTCCAGAAATAATGAATCCTGTAAAGGCCAAAAATCATGAGAATCGCTGCGTTGACTGGCTGTCTTATAAGAATCTGATGAATTGGAACAAGCGCACGAAACAGTTCGGGGATAATCCGTAAGTAGTATTGTCTTTCTCCTGTTTGATTGTCACCTAAACTCACCATGATTGTTTCATGTTGAGATTCTATTGATGGAGTCGAGTCTGAGCTGTCCCTCGTGCATCCTGATGATGTTGACTGGTTCATTGCCCTGGACGAGTCTCATCACAAGCTCACGATGTGGCAACAAGGGCGGATACATTGTTTGCAAGATCTGGTGATCGCCTGGTTGAGACCACTTCTCACACCACTGGTGTTCACGGGTTCATCCTTCGGGGAGAGAGTCTACTGCCATTGTACATCCTCAGCTCGAGTGCTACAAACGAAGACAATTACAAGTTAGATGCGAATTTTATTTGAATTTGCCAAACAATACTTATTAATGCATCGTCCTCACAAAGATTATTGTAATGGTCTATATTTCTACAGGTGACAGCAGACTGGTAGAGCCAGATCCATTGAGTGAAGGACTCACTAGATATGATGCCAAAAGCAACATGGAGAATTATGTATTTGAGTTCTTCTTGAATTACGTAAGAAGGATGAGACGAAGAATCCAGAGAAGCCATTCTTGTTGTTTGTAACACCAAGTGATATTGTGTATGTGCTGGCATTAATCAAGAACGGGATGGGGATGTGGGACCAGGCTAGAAGACTACAAGAGAATCCTACTCATGGTGAGAAGAAAGCAATGCCGTTATTCATCAAAGGTGAAAACCTGAAAAGAGAGAGTGGCAAGACGGTATGAAACAAGGATGGATTGAATTACTATTACACAGCAGAGAAAAATTGGTAACAGGTCTACAATGACAAGGACAAGTTTTTGGATCTTTGTAATAGATGGGAACAGTGGGAGCCTGAAGACAAGAGTCAGAAGACTCCCACCAGGACATACTGGAGGGAAAATGAGGTGAGAAAAATGATATTACGGAGGAAGATCTGGTGGTTGAATGGTGGGAGGCAGAAAATATGGGGTACAGTGAGGAGACTGATGATGAGCCCAAGTTTTATTGGAATGATGAAGTCGGAAACGGGACCCGTAATGATGATTAGAATGAGAAAGTGATTGAATGAGGGGAATGTGATGATGATGAAGCATAGGATGTGGAACCAAGATCGAGAGGAGGGGGGAATAACTAGGGGACGTAAGCAATAAAAATGATAGTACAGAATGATGACAGTATTACATCTGAGATGAGTTAATTATTGAGGTAATAGAGGCAATAAAGTGGTTCATAACAAACCATTATAATAGTAATACTAGAACCAATATATTTATACTAGATACTAACAAGTTTTCTAGAATACAAGTATACTTGAATCAATAGAAACAATTTACAGGTTCAAACTGTCAACCTTATTTTGACTAATAGATGCAGTTTATTGGAATAATTTATCTAATAACAATTAATGGATCTAGTAAAATTATACGAAGGAATAAAATGTTTCTCGTAACAATAAAATGGAACAAGAAGCCATACACTCAACTGAGAAAAATAGAAAAATTTATTGATCCATTTTTGGGGGTTGTGAGGCTCAGTAGATTAAGTAAAAAAAATTACCAGATTTTACTAGGAAAAATAAAAAGGAATAGGTATTTCAAAATAGGTAAATGCAACCTAGGTGTGGCGGGGCCATTAAGAAGTGTCAAGGCCGCATTGACATCTGTGTAGGCATCCTTGTACTTCTCCAGGGTGAGATGGGCCCGCGAGCGGCATGATAGGCATCTGAAATGCATCTGCTTGTCATCTTCACTCCTTGTTACATCCCCGCTATTGATCGGGGCATTGACATGACATGACAATGACAATTCATCCAAATCAAGCAAATTGCGCCAGAGTGCATTTCGATGCTGCCCTTATAGTCGCCGGAACTGAAGCGGTATCTACCCTCGGCGAGGAGCGATGCGGGCGATTCAGAGGTCTCCATAGCAATTGTTGGGATTTATGCATGCACCACGGATAGAGCATGCATCCAGCTCCACGCATCTTGGTTCGTGGTATTGGTCTTGTGACTAGGTTGGCATTTACTAAGTAAGAAAAAAATAACTTTTCTGACATTTAGTTTTCTTAGCAAGACCCGGCTTTACTCTTTTTACTCTTTTTACTTTTACTCTTAATATTATCATTTCTGTGCCTTCAGAGGCAGTAAAAAGAATTACTTTTTACCCAGATTCAGTAAAAAATTAATGGATGTAGGTAAATACATCAAAAGTACGTAAATAATAGTTATAAGTATCCTAAGTACATGAGGTAAGTAGTATGATACCCTCTAAATAGACGAAAACACCAAAAAAAAAGAGACTCCTCATTTGATTGTTGCCCTTGCCCTTCCTATCCTCCTCCCCCTCTCTTGCCCTTGCCCCTCCTCTTGCCTTTCCTCTCGCCCTTGTTGTTACCGGCCTCACCCTCGCCCCCAAACTTCCTCTCGCCGTGTCTCATCGTCGATGCATCTCACTGTCAATTTTCCTTGTTGTGTTATGTCGTCATGTTATGTCGTTGCATTTCATTGTCACATTTCATCATCACGTTTCATTGTCATGTCGTGCTTTGTTGTCACGTCAGCACGATTTCTTGTCATCTCGTCGCGTCAGCATGATGTCACATTGTTGCATTGTCGCGTCACGTCCTTGCATCATTGTCGTGTCCCATCACCTCATCTCGTCTCGTCTCATGCATCCCATCCATTACGACTCATCGTCGCGTCACGTCCTCCACCGTACCCTAGATTTGATTGTTGCTATTTTGCCTCCACAGCCTCATCACTCATTGCGTTACATCGTTGAGTAGCGTCGCTTTGTTGTCGTGTCACTTCGTCATCGTGGGCCTCGTTCCTCCCGCCCATCGCATCACCTCTTATCATGCCCCATCTCATCCCGTCATCAAGCTCCTCCCCATGCAGCTAAATGGTTTATTGTTGCGTTTTTTATTCATCCGCAATCGGCCACCACGGTTCGCCGGTCTATTTTGCTTGTGACTAAAGTACCCAGTACATGCCTGTAGAACCCAGTACAAGCAGTTTAACTCCCCCATTACTAACCAGTCCCGAGTTGCTTTTACTGGTCCTGATTTTATGATACACTGAGAGGTGCTGAGGCAGAAAAGTAAAAAAATACCCAGTAAAACTAGTTTTACTGGAGTAAATGCCAACCTAGTCTTGCAAAATAATAAGGGCCCAATAATAATGGGTCTGTTTTTATTAGGCCATACTCCGGGTCCAAACACTGAGTACCCCAAGAAAAATTCGGGGTCTGTTCGATGTCCTTTAATTGGTGGGGAGTTGCATACACCGTTGTTGGTCATAGCACAGGGGACTTGAAGATGCCTACGACTCGGGATTCACTCATCTTGCAGTTTTGGCACCTGACGTCCCCGATCGCAAAACGAACAAAGTGAAAAATCTCACCCTCCTCTCACTTCTTGTTCGAACCAAGTGTAGAACATCAAGTTAAGAGGCCAGCAGCATCAAAGTCAATGTCCGCTGGACGTAGTTTAATGCACCCCACGCCCCCCCCCCTGTATGAGTGCTCCCATCCCAGGGCGGTCGTCTCCCAACTCCAAGTCTGACCCCGACCCGCCACGTCATCAACAAACACTCGTGTGCACCTCAGGGCCGGTCTGGGCCGAAGAGGACAACCCCGGCACCTTTATCGTTGTCCTCAGGAAGGGAACATTTGATCTCCCAGCAAGGGACTTGTCGGATTTTGCATGACACCGCGCCGGTCAAACCCACCTCTTACAGCAGCTGGTGGCGCACTTTGGAGAGTGGCAGCAGGTCCTGGTGCCCACGGAAGACGCACCTCTCCTTGTATACCCTTCCGCCGGCCATCTCATCCCACACATGCTCGCGACGTGTCTACAAGACACGGGCTACAACATCAGAATCCTCTTTATCCATCGTGTGTCAAGGTTCCAGTGCAGAACCATCTACAACTCAACCCTGCAAAACACAATCTACAGGCACAGCCATTGGACTGAGGATCAGCGTCTCTGCAGAGACATCAAGAGGGTCTTCACAGTTATAGAGGGCCTAGTACTCTAGTACCTCCCAACCGATCTATCATCACCAACTCCGTACAACATCATGACACCCAAGCACACGACCTTCGCAGGCCTTTTCAACAATAAGTCTCGCAACCCGTTCTTGATTAATGGGACTTACGAAGCACTCCTCGACCCCTTCAATGTCAACGCACTTCCCACCAACCCCACGCCCCAAGCCGTGCGTCACATGATTGCCGCATCGACAAATCAACACCTACCAGTGGCCCTCTTGGCCTTAGTGGATGGGCGTCTCACGCCGCTCTTCCTCCCTTTCAAGCGGGACCACGTCATGGGTCTACCCGAGCACCCTACCACTGACAACAAAATGTTCGCTTTTGAGGGGGAAATCATCGGCGCGCAAGGGTGCCTCATCGAGCTTTCCGACAACGCATTCAGCCTCACCGGGCGCATGTTACTACCTACCGTGGTTTTAGTCCGTGGTCTCCTGGCCGCTGACCCTCTTGCCATGACCGTGGAACCATTCGACGACAACGAGGCAAATACCACCACCACGCGCACCCGTTGCCTGATTCCCCTCCCACACAAGTACGCCGCGCTTTTCTTGCACATCCTGGTGGGATCCAGCCACGCTACTACTTCGACACCATCTTGCCAGTTATCGAGGCCGATGGCATGTCGGCTGGGTGCGAGCCCCTCACCCGGTACTGCCTAGTGGCCATCATGAGTAGCCTCACAGGACAGGCGTCGGCGGTGCAAATTGCAGCCCCCACCCCTCCCCGCTGGCACACCCCTCTCTTCGAACAGTCAGCGACTATTCTCTCGACGCACTTGATGGGCCTCCGACAACTCGCTGCACCAGAAGTCGACCTCCAGCCCCTCATCAACACAATCTTGGCCGGGCAACAACAGTGCCAACATGAACAGGCCATTGTACGCCTTGACAAAGAGATCAAGGAGAACTCGTCAGTTGCATCTTGGCTGGGGTAAGAAAATTTTGCCCCTCTGTTGCGGTACAGCAGGGTCGGCGACGAGACCGAGCTCGCGCCTCTGTGGGGCATTCTGGCAAAGGCACCTTCAAGGGACCGCCTCACCATCCTGGAAGGCAAGGTCGCCAACAATTTTTTTGCCCTGGGTGCAATTTACGAGCAGTTCACGCCATCGCTTTTTCTTCTCACACAGGTCACGTTGATGAAGTGGGGAATGATCAACCCCGATGCCCTCGAGTCCGGCTTGCTGGGAAATGCGTTTCTTTTTACTGACTTTGAGGTCGAGGTGGCTCAAAGTATCAACCGCCAGATCGATTTTATCCAACAAGGTGGCACATCGCCCTCCTACGCTGATGTGCAGGTTTTACTCAAAGCAAAGATCAACCTTCCTGGTCCCCACGACTCCATACGCTGTGTCCTCCGGATGCTGGTGGTCTATCACGCTCTTCTCACGGCAGCACACCCGCTTGTGGTGTTCTTGCTGCAGCATTATGGCTTCATGAATGCCCACAACCCGGGATGGGTGACATACTCCACATATGTCCCCCAGTTCCGTGGGCTCAAGGGTGTTTACCACTTGCAATGGTTGTCCTTAAAGCTCACTAGGTATTTCGGGCAGATCGACAGGCTGCTGGTCAATGTCCGTCCACCCGACCCACACAAAATCATTGATTACATTCTGGAGCAGAAACAGTGGGAGCCGAACCTGATGGAAACCTTCACGAACCGCTACAACCTGCGGTCGTTTCTAGGGCTCCACACCCGTGCAGTGCCTTCTCGCGGCTCTGTCCCGTTGGTGGGCGACACATCCACAAGCTCCACTGTCAGCGGTCTCACACTCCCGTCCGGGGCAGGAACCAGTGCAAGGACGACCACTCCAACCACTGAAAAAGGGGTCGAATCCCGTGTCGAAAACAACACCTTCAATGCCTTGATGTCAACCACCCCCAGTCTCCTTAGTCCGGTCCACCCCCACATCCGCGAAACGTCCAGCCCCCTCGTTGCCCCCGTCTCGCAGCCCAGTGCAAAAACGAGTGGCTGTCCCGGATGTAGCAAGGCCTAGCGGTGTCCCCCCTGAACTCGGTGAGTACATTGCCCGTGACGCGCGGTTGCTGCGATCCCTCAGTTGGCATGGGCAGGTTTGCCCCTGGACAATGTCCACCACCCGTCCCGCCGCCTGCTTTGCCACTACAAACACCGTGGCATGCCTGTCAAGTTCTCTACCCCGCCTTGGACCTGCCTTCAAGTCCAGAGCGCCCTCTCAAGGGGCCCGCACAAATCAGCCCACGATTATATAGATTACCTCAAGGAAGAGTTTGTTGACATGATCAACAAAGGTCAATGGCTGGTTCTACCTTACTCAGCAGTACACGCCCTCCCCAGGCTTCGTATTCCACCCCCAGGGGTCATCCCCCAACGTGATCGACGGCCCCATTGGATTGTGGATTACAGCTGGTGGACCTTCAATTCTGACACACTCCCACTCGCCGCCTTGGATTCCATGCAGTTTGGGCACGCTCTGGACAGAATTCTCCGAGAGATTCTATCCAACCCGGCCTTTGGCCCGGTATTCTTGATGAAACTCGACATCAGCGATGGTTTTTATTGCATCGCCCTCAATGTCAACGATATCCCAAAGCTCGGTGTAGCATTCCCCACAGCGCCAGGAGATGACCCCCTAGTGGTGTTTCCACTCGTTCTCCTTATGGGATGGAAAAACAGCCCGCCAGTCTTTTCCATGGCCACGGAAACAATTGCTGATCTCACGAACACGCGCATACGGCGCCTTGCGGCACCACTCCCACATCATCTCGATGACCTTACGGACAGCATCCCCTCTCCGGACCCGGTCATTAGGAGCCCCACAGCGCTCCCACCTGTCGAACGAGACACCTCCCTGCCGTACCAGTCGACACCCCTATCATTCACTGACATCTTCGTGGACAACTTTGTGGGAGCTGCCCAACAACAATTCCCAGGCCACGCGGAGCTTGACAACAGGCGACGAGTATGCCACCTCCTACTCCATGCCGTTGATGACGTTTCCGCCTGCTCTCGTTGGGGGACAGCCCTGAACGTCGGGAGCCTGTGTCCTTCAAGAAGCTACATGCTGGCGATTGCTACTGGGGCACAATGAAACTGGTCCTAGGATGGCTCATTGATACTGTCCACATGACTATTTCTCTCCCACCACATCGTGTTGACAGACTTGCACACATCCTCGACTCTTTCCCGTCCCACCAATGACGAACAAGCTTGAAGCACTGGTACAAAGCGCTCGGGGAACTGTGCTCAATGACCTTTGCCCTCCCAGGTGCACGACATATCTTCTGCGCCATGCAAAACGCGATGTCGACAAAGTCCAAAGGTCGGATCGCAATGCACAAAGGTGAGCATGATGCCCTCAAAAACTTTCGCTGGATGCACGCCAACATCGCCACTAGACCTATGCAAATTGCGGAATTAGTCCCGCTCCCCCGGTCGCAACAGGTCACCACGATGCTTCGGGGTCAGGTGCTGGCGGCGTCTGGTTCCCCGGCCCATCCCTCACCCCACGCAAAGGTTTCCACCCCTCCGCCCCTGTTATGTGGCGACACAATTGGCCAGCATCAATCACGAACCGACTCCTCATTGACTCAAATCCCTCCTGGAGCATCACAAACTCTGACCTCGAACTTGCAGGTGGTCTCCTCCATCTCGATGCCATCATCTCCTGCTTCGACATAAGGGAACGGACGGTACTCTCCAAAGGAGACAACCTCAGCACTACTTTCTGGGAACGCAAAGGGAGAACCTCTACCACTTCCGCTCCGGCTTATCTCCTTTGTCTTTTTGGAATCCACCAACGATTGCACTCATATCGGGATCGTCTAATCACGTCGCTGATGTCCTCTCACGTGATTTCCACTTATCATGGCCTGACCTGCTCTCCTCGCTCTCCCGCTACCTCCCACAGAAGGTTGGTTGTCAACTTTGGACCCCATCACCGCAAATCGTTTCCGCCGTGACTTCAGCGTTACTCTGACTACCATGCTTGCCGGAGTCTCTCCAGGGCGTGCAGCTAGCAGCGCCGTTGCCTGGGCAAAATGGATCGACTTCACGAGTGGATTGGGCATCAACCCCTTTCTTGAAGCCTTCCCGGATAAAGTTCCTTTCCTACAAATCTTTGCCGGACAAGTACGTTCTGGAGAACATGCATCCCGCGGCAATCTCATCAAGTCTCGATCGGCTGAAGATTATGTATGGCACATTGGGCAGACGTTCCTTAACATGGGGGCCCCGGACCCATGCCTCAACTCGGCCTCCAACATTGACTTCAGGCTACAGCGCACCCTCCATGTTTGGAAACACAGCGACCCGGCACCCCTCCGCGTCAAACCTATCCCAATCCAAGTTCTACGTTGGCTCGCAGCAAACTCCACGTCCAACGTGGTCGACGATGCAGTACCCAGCCAGATGTATGTGTAGACACAGAAGGGCAGTCACACACACGACTGAATATCCTGCATGCTGATGCAGCCCTAATGGCATAGGCCCAGTGGTGATCAGCTAGCCAAAGTAGATAATTAATACTATAGCTAGAATGCTAGTATTATTATCTTAGTATTATTACTAAGGCTATTTTAAGGTACTTAATATAAGTACTCTCCCTACATACCTTGGCCAGGATATGTATGGAGTTCCTATTCATGTATTATGCTGAGGTGTAGAACACCTGACTCAGCTAGCCCTGGAAACTCTCCGAAGATTATAAGTAGATAATCTTTTATCATTACTCTAAGCTCACAATTATCACTCTTCTTAATATTCTTAGTTGCCTTACTCTCGTCACCCAAGGTAGCGCACCCGCGACTTCTGCATCATATACAGAATCAACTTTATTGTTGACTACATTATGTCTCTATTGCTCCAGAGGGAGCACAGCATATTCCACCAGATGATGATGGAAATAGGGCGCCACTGGTTGGTTCGCCAGGTGGATGCATCATTGGTCCTGAACACGAGGCAGCAAGTCCTGTCCCCAATATTGTTCTGGCTCCAATAAAAGCTCCTGAGGGATCTACCCGTCGACGATGTGAATGCAAGCTAAACAGTACCCTCCAGCAGTGTGGTGATGTGGTGCTGATGGCAAACTAGAGAGAATCACAGTGAATATTGTTCAAATTGAACACGAGAAACTCAATCGTGATATGTTTGCCCTGACTTTTGGTCATGATGATATACCTCCTTAGCTCAGCGTATGTTTAAGAAATGACTGCACTTGAATTACAAGAAGTATTGTATGAGCTTTAGGAAATCTGGTAATTTGGCCTTAATGTCTTTTTGACGTTGGACAAGACAATCCCTACAGATATAGTGGTACAGCAGAAGAATTGATTGTCTCATACGTCCACCCATTATTCCTCAAGGCTTATTCAGCAGCAAGCAAAGCCAATAACTCCAGTTGGCATGAAGCCACAAGAAGACAGTTTGCTGATGACTATTGGGAAGTAATGAAACTGGAAGTCGCTACTTTGGAAAACATTGATGCTTGGTCTGTGGTTGACCATTACTGGCATTGGAGGAGAACCGCATCATGTTATACCCAGCACTTGGGCATTCTAGGCAAATGATATCCAGATGAATGCATTATGACATTCA
Source organism: Cyclostephanos invisitatus (assembly GCA_036939675.1). Taxonomy (NCBI): domain Eukaryota; phylum Bacillariophyta; class Thalassiosirophyceae; order Thalassiosirales; family Thalassiosiraceae; genus Cyclostephanos; species Cyclostephanos invisitatus. Next base: position 10,836 of record JALLBA010000617.1, read on the forward strand.
AAGCACGATTTTGTGCTAGAGGCAATAAACAGCTGGGAGGGATTGATTTCTTTGAGACTTATGCCCCAGTTGTCCGATGGACCACCATGGCTAATGATCATCTTGGAGATCCTCCTTGGATTGAAGAGAAAGCAAGGCAATGTCCTTTGTGTTTTCCTTCTTTTTGATCTTGAACCAGGTGAGAGTATTTATGTTGAAATGCCTCTGGGTTTCTTACAGTATGCTACAGATGGGACCAGAAAGGTCCTCAAGCTGAAGAAGACCCTTTTATGGACTTTGCCAAAGTCCATGAGCATTTTGGAAGTATACTACCAAAAGGCTTGATGCCTGTGGATTGGAACAATCCAGACATAATTCGTGTCTCTTTGGCATCTTGACATACAAGATTGCCATCCCTTTCTTATCGACTCTTATTTACTTCCTGTATAAGCTGGGTGCAACCTGCACCATGAGCTCCGCAAGCCTTCCTTTCAGGATCATCATGATATCCTCGTCAGAATCTGCATGGAGAAATGCTCTGGGGATGTCTTAACATGCGACTTCGCATTCGTCATGGGCATCGACTACCGCCGTGATGAATACAGATTCAGTGGATACAGTGGGGGATGTTGACTCCTGCTTTGTCCAATTCCCCCGCTGTTTGCATCCATCAGCGCACATCCGCGCTTTTACTGTTTTAGCTTGTTTTTTTTTCTCAAAAACATCAGCGATGCAAGTGCCTTTGCTTGTTCCTCCTTGCTGAGCAATTCCCTGTGTACAGGTTTGAACACTCTCATGTCATGCATCTGGGTCAGCTCCTTTGTCACTCCCTTCTTGCCTTTGTCCTTGAATTTCTTGAGCCCTGCCGTGATCAAGTATTGGGTGAGTGCCACCCCGAGGATCCACTCCAGTTGATCCTTGACTGGATCTGCTTCACGTTGCTTAGGTAGTTGCCCCAAAAAACATCACTCCTTCTCAAATAATTGCCCTGCACTTGCCACCTCTTGCACGGCATCATGCTGCCATCATAAGGCCATATTCGGCATATTTTGTTGTTTTTCCTTTATTCTTATGCTTGAAGAGGCACACTCCTGGGATGCTGATGTCATCGTCATCCTCTGATTCATGCTCAACGGTCAAATGCATTGTTGTTGACGTCATCGTCATCTCTTTTGTCATCATCACTGTCGTCATCTTCGCTATTGTCATCCCCCGCATTGATTTCATTGTCCGAATTGTTGATAGCGGGTTGTGCGCCCATCCTGTTGTTGATGCAGGGAATGTCTTCCATCACAATGATGCCATTGCTGTCGTCGTACATCTCGATTTTGTCATTGTCCGCATTGATGATGATGGGTCCATCCACTCCTGCAATGGTGTACGGCACAAGGTTTGCATTGAGGACCACTGCATCCATGGTGTGTCCTTGTGGTTCATATTTGTCTTCAATGGACAGAATAGGTATGTCGCAGTCAAGAGCGATACCTGGGAATTTGTGAATGAGGGAAGGATAGCAAACTGCTTCCTCCTCAACCAACTGTCCTTGATGTTCATCTATGTCATCATTCCATTCAAATAAAATGCCATTTCTATTGGCAAAATCGAACGTGCCTGGGCCTGCACAATGCCCTAAAGATTCCACTCATTTGATAATGGAATCGGGCATAGGATACTTTGTGAAGCAGGCTTTTGATTTTCTTTCCCGATGTGAGGTTCATGAGCTTGTAGGTCCCCTACTTCCACGGGCCATCATCCCATTTGTAGGGTTCGGCTCCTTGTGGGCCTCCATGTAGCTCCCAAAAAGGGCTTTGCAGTGCTTCTTATAGTCTAACTTGTGTTGAAGGACAATTTCCCTTGGGGAGGGAGTTTTCGACACTCCTGATTTCATTGGGAATGCATTGAGCAATAGAACAACATGATATATTAGCTCAACCAGTGCATCTTTTTGTTAGGAAGGGTGTTCAGAATACCTCTTCCTCTCTCCTTTATGAGATGAATCCTGCATTCGATCTTGGGGACGTGTTCATTCTCAGCCATGGTGTTTATCACAATTATGACCAGGCTTCAGAGGTGTTCGAATTCATTGTCCATGAGAACAGTGCCAACCTAGAATCCACCCCAAGAATACAGGTCTATGATCCGAGTGATACCTGCAGCTAGGTTCTTTGCAGTACGTGATGGCATATATTCTGCTGTTAATAGATTTAGCCCATGAGAGGCGCAAACTAGAAATGGTATGTCATTTACAAACATGCAATCAACTGTCAAAGTAACGATCCTATGCCGGTCTAAAATTGTCACTGGGATCTGCACATATTTGATATGTACATGCTCCGAGGCTCGTCGTACCATTCTACCCCTTACTCCTGCAAGGTCAGGGCCAAAGATAGCATCAGCATTTTTGATGTCGGTTTTGGTCACATCGCAGTTGTTGATCATGTTCGAATGTACCATTCCTAGGAATTCGCAGTTGGTAGGATGTCCCAACATCCCCTGAGCCTCTCAAGCTTCCTTGGCTTCCTCAGTTTCATGCTTGGTGAATCCTTCCATGTTCGCTTGGACTGTTTCAATCGTGTCCTGGAGGAGGCATAGTGCCACCTCGCCCTTGAGCTCCCTGATATCAAGGAAAGGCATCCCATGGAAATTGTTTCATACCATGACATCTCCTTCATTCGTGTGGATCACAAAATGACCTGTGTTCATGCCCCTCGACAAGCTGTATGTGATAGGCCAAATTTTCTCCAAAACCTTCAGAGGCACGATGCTCACTACACCGCCCGTGTTTAGCCACATCTGCTTAATGTCTCCCAAGTCTCTAGCTCGATCCATCACTGTGAATCCAGAGTTCGTGTGTTCTCGCAAGGCCACCTTCTATTTCTTAAGTTGTCGAGGATTTCCTCGTATGGCAAGCTTGGATAGCTGGCACATGTGTCGATGAAAAGGTGCAACTTGTTCAGCGAGCGCCACATCCTCTGCGACCGTTCTCCTGATGCTTAGCACCATGGCAAGGGGACTGAATAAAAATGCATCCCTTGTCTCTGGCCAATAAAAGGCCATGTCCCTTGACAATCTCCTCATCCTTGATTTCCTCCTCCATCGAGTCAATGGTAAAGTTCTGGATGCCGTCTTCCACTCCTGTCACTTGCAGCTCCAGGCAATTGCTATGGTAATGCCTTTTCTTTAAGCAGTGGTAACACATGATGTTCTTCACGTTGATGGTTTTTCCTTCTTGGACGAAGGCCACACCCTCAACCTGGTTCTCACAAACCCTCTACGCCCTGGGCGGCACCTTGTATTTGTTCATCAGCCATGTCATCTCGATGATGGTCTTGGGGTAATTATCTTTCCCCAACAACATGTTGTTGGACAGGTCATCCTTCAGCTTATAGTATCTCCCGTTATCTGCTCCTCAGAGTAGCATGCATATGAGGTACTGCTCGCAACACGTTGCATGCGTGATTGCAAGCTCATTGGCCATGGGTTTAGTGCAATCAATGACCCCATCATCCTCTGAACGTCTCAACAACGCCAGCGGGGATGGTAAAATAATCGACATACTCCATTGACATCTTGGCTTGCTGATAAAACGTCAACATGCAATGTTTTGCGTTCTCAAGGGCCACTGTGGTCTGTTGGTGGTCGGCGACATTGCGGCAGTACCCCCTGATGATCTTCAGGGGTTTCACAACGTCCGAGTCCTTAGAAGCATCTGTGTACTTGTCAGATCCCTTGATCTTGCTGACCAACACCGGGGAGCATTGTCCCATTATCAGATTGTATGCCTTCTTCATGTTCTTTCACTTGAACGTTAACAGTTTGCTGCCATAGGTGGATCTTGCGTTGATCAGGTGCTCCTCCACTGTCATCTGAGGCTGTGGGATAATCATTGATTGCGATCATGACCAGTTCCAGGTCTTGGATCGATTTGGCTATGCTCAAGACATTTGTGTACATGGATTGTATGTGCAAAGCCAGCCCCTCTCTGGACTGTTGATACTTTGCTGCGTATTTCGCTTGCCCAACATTGAAGGTGTGAGTCTCAATGCCAGTATTTGTAGTTCACCGTGGTCTTATTAGCTTGCCTACAGAATATTTTCTTCCCCTCCACTCTTAGTTTGCCATCGGAAGTGGACAACTTTCATGCTTCTGTCATCACTCCTTCTCGGATGACTTCATTCCTGTTGTGCCCTTTTGATAATTAATGTTGATGCAACATATTATCCCATCCCGCATTCACAAGTGATGGCAGATCAGTGCTTGTGTATAAATTAGTAAACAAAGATTAATTATTAAAAGTGAGAGCAGGCTTTGATGAAGGCCTTCTCCCACGCTACTTCTAGACTCTTTCCAACCAATCTGAGGTAACAATAAATATTTGGGCTCCAAGGTCATCCATCAACTATTTTGATTGGTGCTAACGATTCCAATTCCAACGGTCTGTCACTGGCCAGGTTTCTGTCTTTTTGATGTTCACCAACACTGATGCATCGCGCTCGCAGGGGGGGGAGGGGGGGAACGGTGCTCACGTCGCTTATCCCACTTCCTCCCTCAAATGCCTAACTGGTCACCTAAGAGGTGCCTGAGAGGTATCGTACGATAATGCCAAAGGCCCCTTTCCCAAACTATAGATGCAGCATGATGGGTAGGGAGTGCAAATCTAGATCTGAAAAAGAGTCTCAGAATAGTCATGAATCAAAGATGGTAGAGTTTTGTTTAAATGGAAATTATAAGCATTAGAAATGATCTACCTAGGAGACAATCTAGGGTGAAATCGCCCCAGAGAT
>JALLBA010000618.1:0-15585 GCA_036939675.1 Cyclostephanos invisitatus
GTGCAAAGAGTACACAAAGAGAAGCAAATGAAGCACAATCAAAGCCAGTCAATGTGATCATCCCCTGATCATTCTGGGCTTCGTAGAGCCTACGCCACGCGCTCTCAGATGGATCCTGAAGACAGCATCTCGGAATTTTCCTTTGCCGTATCCGCCTTCCCCTATCATCCAAAGACTTGAGAAATGCTTTCCTATATCGAGAATGAACTCACATTCGATTACGGTGACCTTCCTTGGATTCATCCATAAGAATCATGAGCGATACAATAACAAAAATCCAATCGTCCATCGTTGAGCGCGTCGTGGTTTGATAGACAACAGCGGGATATGGTGCAAGGATATATTATCGTTAAAGGAGATCTGGGTGGGGAGGTGGGGCGGGGTTGATCTTATCAATGCGATGTGCGGTTGCTGTGACCACCATGCTCGACCTAAATAAATTTTGTGCCTACAATTTTAGGATGCTACGTAAAATATGTCATCTTATCATATGCCAAATAAATAATTTATGTCTCGGTGTTTTTAGGAATGCTCCAGTTTCCCCTCAGCTCCTCTCTCCTCTTGTGTTGACAAGGTGATTTTCTGTTCCATGCAAAAATTGCAGGGAACAGAATAATCTCTCGGGGGAGCAAGAGACTCCCAATAAGTGAGTGTCAAAGTTACTACTCCTATCCTACCTATCGTAGCTGGAATTATTTACACCAGATAGCGACGATGGCGCCCGACGCCCACTCCACCTCCCACGCCGATGACGCCCCCCCCCCCCCAACCGATCTAGTCGAGTCCCTCGCCCGTCGTTCCCCCCACGATGCCCTCCTCTCCATCGCGCGCAATTCCGAAATGGAGGCATCGCGTCTCGCGTTGGAATTGACGTCGTCCCTACTCCAATCCGCCGCTGGTGGCGGACACTCCGTAACCGCCCCCGGCGCGCGGGGACGCGCGTCGACGAACATCGTGCCCCTACCGAGGTCGCTTCGGGATGCTCCCCGTCTCCGCACCGCTCAACATTCCTCCGAGAAGGGGGAAGATGGCGGCGCATCGGAGGAGGAATCCACGCGCGCGTCGTCGTCGTTGCGCGGGCTGGATCCATCCCACCCCTTGTCGCACGCGACGATCGCGGCCGAATCGATAATATCGTCATTGTCCAAGATTGCGAGTGGGGGGTGAGTAACTATAGACCTGGTAATTCCTCCTGCCGCAATTATAGTATTTACTCCTTCCCTCCGTCTCCCACCCCCCCCATTCATACTTTGTAGGTCTCTCCGCTCACTTCATACTTTTCTTCCTCTTCTTTTTTATCCCGACCATAATCATTCACCTGTCAATAACAAAAACGCACGCACGACGAAAAACAAACTTACAAAAAAAATCAAGGTCGGCAGCATCGTCCGAAATGAGACAGCTCGAGCGCGAGCGTCACCGTCTCGACGATTTGGCCCATGACATCGAGGACGCATTGTCGATACGGGAGGGCACGATTCGCGGATCCGATTCGCTCATGGGACGACGGTATGCCGACGCGGCCCGCGCCGTGTCGGACGTGAACGCCATCCTCGACGGATGTCCGACGAGGGGACCCGCCACGGAATGTGCCAAGGATCTCGCCGGTCGGGACGTCCTGATAGCGCACGGACGTACGTCGGAGTGTTTGCGCAGTTCCATCGGCGAGCGATTCGAGGCATCGGTTCGTCAGGGCGACGTCGTCGGACTGAGCGAGCTGACGCCCCTCCTTGGCATGCTCAACATGGCCGAATTGGGCGTGCGGCTGTATCTGCAGTACTCCCAATCGGTATTGTGTCGGCATATGGACGCGGATGTCGACGATATGTCGTCCGCCGACGGCGCGGCCATCGACGTGACGAACGTGCCGAGGGAGGAGGGCATGAGCAGGGCGGCGATGCGCCGTCGCGCCGAGGAGGAGAGGAAGAGGCGCCAGAACGACGTTTCGGTGCCGTCGCAACTCGCCAGGATATACAACGCGGCCGTTACCCACCTGCGTCATCACCTGCCCATGGTCGCGCACGCCCTAGGCGATGCCGACGGTGACGCTGCGCTCGTGCAGCTCGTGCACGTCGAGGCCGAGAAGCGCGTGGTCGACATTTTACGGGACCACATGGCGCGGAAGGAGCTCGGGCGGACCGTGCGTAGGGCGGAGATCGTCGCGACCAAGGTGGAGAATCGGTATACGGCGGGGGGCGGTTCCGGGGGGGGGGTGGGCGGTGGTGGCGGTGGTCAGGACGGCGACGAGGGACTTTTCGGCATGGACGACACGAATATCGCCAACGTCATAATGGGATTGGGCGCCGGGGGGGACGTGCTTGACGTCGCCTTGAGGCGTAATGCCGCGCAGCGCGAAGATTGCGGCTTCACGATCGAGGTCGGGAACCTCCCCGACGTCGATGCTGCATTGGAGGAATGGGCCCTCGTGATGCAGCACACCGAATCGTACGAACGCTTCGTGAGACACGCGGTCGACGAGGTCATCAAGGCGCGGGGAATGCGAAGGGCGCAGAAGCGCGAGGAGAAGAGGCGATTGAGGGAGATGGCGGAGTCGAAAAGTGAGGACGGCGACTCGTCTTCCATGTTGGAGTCGGGAGGACTGTCCACCCCCCGAGGAAAGAAGAACGCGTCGGCGGTAGAGCAGGAGTCGGATTTGGAGGATAGGCTCGAGATATTGCCTCCCCACACGGCGCTTAACGAGGTGGCCGCCGAAATCGGTGGATACTACTCGTCCCTTGAGCGGTGTCTGCTGTTGGCGGCAATGCAACGTGCCTTCATCCATGCCAACTTCCCTGACGATTCCACGTTCACCTACGTTAGCATCGGCAACGCCAACACCGGGAATGCTTACCAGGCGATGGCTCCGTCCGGGTCGCGCGCCCTGCAGACCACCCTCGTTGACGAGTGCCTATTCGCCGCCCGCAGGTCAACACTGCGCTCATTTGCTACCGGGCACACGGGGGTAGCGTCGGCGGCCGCGAACGTATGCGTCGACATGCTGGGTCGGATTCTCCTGGACGTCCTCACGCGCCGTGCGGAACTCGGATCGAGAGTGCTCAAGCCCGGCGACGGTTTGCTCGACGGGCAGTATGGGTTGGGACAGGCGGCGCTGTCTTTCGCAAAATCGACCGCCGGGAAGGGATTCCGAGGGGCAAGGGCGGGCGCCAGAGCGGGTGACGTCAACGATGCAACCGCGGAGGCAATGAGACAGCGGACGTCGATCGGCGTCGCGAGGGCGGTCGCGAGTTTCAACGATCTCGAAGTTGTGGCGGACTACACTAGGCGATTGGAGGCAAATTTTCTGAAGGAAATCGATGCGGGATATCCTCGGGTACATGCCACGGAGCAATTGCGCATGTGCGTGAAGGGGTTGAGCGGCGTCGTAGAATCCTTCGCTCGGGCCTCGAACAAATCTGTCGAGGAATTGATCGTCATTCTTCTCCCCCGCGCAAGACAAATCGTGAATGATTCTGTGGGCCACGACGGCTCAAGCTCGAGCGCTGCTTCGAATTTCTTGGGAACTCCCGTGTTGGCGGTCGGGAATACGACTGCCAAAGTAGTCATTGATTATAACATGGACGATGCCGCATTTGAGTTATCACAGATTAGTGAGGGCTACATCGGGCGAATGTGAGTGTAGTTTGGGCTCTCTCTCTTCCATTACCGTCTTTCATGCACCTTTGCTGATGACTTCACCCTCACTATCATTCAGGTGCTCAAGTCTGGATGAGATCGTGGAACCTCTCAGAGTGCACTTGGTTCCAAAGCTCGCGGACGACTTAGTGATTGGAATCTTAGGAGGAGTCGCCAAACGCCTCGAGTCGGCAATCCGCAAAGTACGTCTTGTTGTGTTCCGAGATTTCATGTCGCCGTTCTATAACTTCTTATGTCCCCCTCTACCACCCTAACTGACTCATTTATCTTTCCATGTTGCGTCTTCCACCGCGAAAGTGTTCCTTCACCCCCTTGGGCGCCATGAGCCTCGATTCGGACATTCGATATCTAATGAATTTCGCGAAGGACCGCATCGATTCACCCGAATTGAAGTCAAACGTGACGCTCTGCAAGGCGTGTCCCCCACTTGCGCGTCTGAACCAGATCACTGTACTTTTGAACGTGGACGACCTCGAAGATGCCTTGGATTTGATCAGCGTTTCGAAGAGGAAGGGCAGCTGGGAATTGAAATTAGACGACGTGAAGACGCTCTTGTCCAAGAGGGTAGACTTCGAGGGTAGCAAGGTAAACGAGTTGTTACAACTTGACGATGACTGAAACTTGTTAAATCTCGATATCATTATCGCGAACGTGCCTCTCGTCGAAGGGGGGTTTGGGAAGGGTGCGGGCGAGTCGATGGTGCTTTTTGTTGACGTTAAGTAAACAACGACCCAGCGCGGCGATTGGCAATAGCCTCCGAGTGATATCGGCGACAACGCAGAAGAGGTCTGATCAATCAGTGAGAATGTAACGGACCCAATTGTATTTGTTATGCTGTTTTCTCCCCCACATTGCACCATAAAAATGCCATAGTGTTTTATATTTTTTAATTTCAATTAAGGTGTGTCATCCACACTGTTGAACTACTTTTTGACAATGTCGCTGCCAAGCTTCCCGCGGATGGTCGATGTACAATCCGTCCCAGCTCTTGTACCCCATCCCCCCCACCCCCTCTTCTCCATGTCTCCATATTTTTGTTCTTCGCTCCTTCGTATACGCTCAGACAACTCCAGCAAGGTTAATCCCCGACACACGGGAGAAAGGCCCCGCCATAATGTCACTCCACCCCCTCCTCCCTAGAGAGTAGTAATCCCCATTTGTCATAAGAACCCCCCTTAAACACGCACCCGAGCCCCCAAAAGTAACAAGACTCTAATAAAAACCCCTCATTAGAATTGATCGGGATCGGGGAGGTTGCTAAGGACGCCCGCGGCGATTGCCGCGAAAGCCGCCAATCCGCCGAATGCGATAATGGCACCCCCCGTCTTCTCCTCGCTGCTCTTGCTTTCGATTTCCATCTTCGGTTCGATGGCCCATACGTTCGACTTGCCATCCTGATCCATCGATACTCCGCGTTCGACTGGCTTTTGCGGATCCGACATTCGCAGGCTCGTCGTTTTGAACGACGTTCGAGGCGCACCTTCGTTCGTCGTGGGGGGGGGGGGGTGAGAGATGACCGCGCGAACGCGCATGAGAGAGAGAGAGAGGGAGAGTGCGGGGGATGTGAGAGATGAAAAAGAAAAAGAACACGTGGGAACGGAGGTGGACCGCGAAAATGATCGAAAACATCGCCCCCCGCCAAGCGCGTCTACCCCGCACCGACGCCTCCCCACCCCACTTAGAGAAAAAGCCTTTATGCTATCAACGTACCGGTAAAGGCGTTGACGACGCCCACGAGGGCGATGGTTGCAATGGTCGTTAGGCGAGTCATCGTCAAGTAATTTGCTATTATTCAGTGGGTGAAGTAAACTAACTATTTGTATTATGGGAATGGAGAGAAATGGGCGCAGCGCGTGCGTGTTCGTTTGTTCCCTCCCTCGCCTTCACATTTCGTTGTCGCGTCATTTTTAGTGTTGGCTCAACAATGGCGGGAATGAGCTAAGAATGGTAAGTAATACCTTACGAGCTGCCTGGGTGATTGTCAACGGGAGCCCCGAGCTTCGCATAAAACAGCAAACCAACGGGATCTCCTCCACGTGGAAGCAACTCGTTCAAAACACTCATAACTAAAAACCACCACAACCAGTGATCTCACATCATCATCAAAAAAAATTACTCGATGTTACGATGAGGATATCGCCCGCCCTCCTTGCCGTATTCGCCGCCTCCAATCGCGGCGGATGCGAGGCCTTCACAGCCGTCCCCCACCCCTCCTCGTCCTTCGTCTCTCTTCGGTCGTCGACGTCGACGTCATCTCGAGGATGGAGACGGTCGTCGCTTTCGTCGACGGCCGAGGAGGTCGTGGGTAGCGGGACGACGGTGGGAGTGCCCGGCACGGCCGATCTGCCGTGGTCGGAATTGGGCTTCGAGTATCGCGATACGAAATCCCATTTGCGCATGGTATACAAGGACGGAAGGTGGGAGGAGCCCACCCTCGTCTCGTCTCCGTACATGCAGGTGCACATCGGCGCCACGGCCCTGCATTACGGTCAGGCGTGCTTCGAGGGACTCAAGGCGTTCAGTCACGCCGATGGCGACGTTTACCTCTTCCGACCGGACGAGAATGGCATGCGCATCAATAGGAGCGCTCATCGGGTGATGATGCCCGAGATACCGGTGGAGATGTTCGTGAGGGCTTGTAACGACGTCGTCAAGGACAATATCGCGTACGGTGAGTTGTTTTTTTTTACGCGTTTTCTTCCCCCATCATTTAATGGACGCGCGTAATGAGGAGTGAAGGGGAGGGGGGGGGGGGTCATAATAATATATATATCGCGATGATCGATGAACTACCCATAAACGTTTGCAGTAAAAGCTGATTCCGAGCTCCGGCTCGTTGGAGCATTAACAACTTCCTTGGATGTCTGAGCGTTCATTATATTATGCACCCATCGATGTGGGGAAATGAAAAGTTCCCAAACCCCCCCTCCCGCGAGTGGTTACCGTGATATTCCGATCATATGTTCACACCCAAGCTTACGTCTGTTCACTTTATTCGTTTCGTCTCGCCCCTTTCACTAGTTCCCCCCTACGGATCCGGCGGTGCGCTCTACCTCCGACCCCTGCTCTTCGGTTCCGGTCCGCGCATCGGCCTCCAACCGTCCGAGGAATACACCTTCCTTATCATGGTCATACCCGTGGGCGATTACTACAAGGGCGGATTGGCCAAGCCGGTGGCAGGTCTCATCGTCGACGACTACGACCGCGCCGCGCCCAGGGGGGTCGGTTCCGCGAAGGTCGCTGGGAATTACGCCGCCGACCTGATACCGAACATGCAGGCCAAGAAGATGGGATATCCCATATGCCTGTACCTCGATGCCGCGACGCATACCAAGGTGGAGGAATTCAGCACGAGCAATTTCATTGGCATTGACAATGCGAACAGGCGGTACGTCACGCCACTGAGCCCGAGCGTGCTGCCGTCCGTAACGAACAAGAGCCTGCAGACCATCGCCAGGGATAGGGGCATGACCGTGGAGTCCAGAGATATATTGGTCGAGGAGCTCGATACGTTCGACGAGGTGATCGCGTGCGGGACGGCGGTGGTCGTGACTCCCGTCGGTAGTTTGACGCGTTTGAACGACGCCGGGGGGGAGGGGAATGGTGCGTCCACGACGTATCGATTCACGGAGGATGTGGGGGAGACGACGCGCGCTCTATACGATCAAGTTAGGAGCATCCAGAACGGTGAGGTCGAGGACGTTCATAATTGGAACTTTAAGGTCCAGTGAAGGATTGGCGTCTGAATAAAGACCGCACCAGTGTACAAATAAGAATAAGGAGTATATGCAACATGAGGCAATTAATGCTTTTTGGAGCACAATGACCGCATACTTTCATGCTTGTGTGAATACTTTATTAACTCTGATACTTTTAGGGGTGGAGATAGTAAGCGACGGCAACCTCATTTACTCGTGGCGGTCATCAAAAATCGGCACTAAACTCCACTTTCCGACCATGACAGTCTCGGCAACCCCATCCTGCTGCATCCACGGAAACCTGTCTGCCTTACTTTTCTCTCTTTCGACAACTGCCAATATGACGCCACGTTCAACGGTCATTAGTTCTGTATCACCCGGCCATAATCCCCATTTCTCGTCATCCAAAAGTTTACTAATGTCCACTTTTTGATTGACATTGATATTCACCAACTTTGGCAAGACACCCTCAATTTCTGCCCATTCTCTTCTTCTTGCATCCCTCGCCGTCACTAACTCGGCTACATCCCTGTAGCCCCCCAAGGTTTCGAAGAGATCATTTCCGTCTAATCTGCGATCCCCGGTATCGTGATTCAGCTTATCTTCCAAAAGTCTTTGTGTACTTTCCATGGCATGCTGATATGGAAGGAGGGTTGTTATGCCGTTCAAATACTGTTCGGTGCGAAAGGCGTTTGATTGTAGAAGAAAAAGCTGCCCTTGTGGGAAGGATATTGTATTTCTTTGAATCGGTGTAGCGAGTGTCAAATGAAATCGTAGCGTGGATGCTTGTCCTGGTATTATCTTCGTGTAGGATGGGACGAGAGGTAGGGGTGGTTCGATGCGCCATCGTCCCGATGAGATGTCGACGTACTGCTGCCCACTATCGTTGATGTACGACGCACAAAACCTTCCACCATCATCCATCGCATGGGAAATACATTCAACTGTACCCGTGGGCTTTCCACCCAGCCACGCCCGCACGGATTTGTTACCATCCTCGCTTCCATTCGTGTCCGATGTAACAATCACCTCGAACGACAATGCAAGCCTGCCGCCGTTGGATCCCCAATCACTTGCCAAACGATTCGTTAGCTGTGAGTCGTCATTTCTCCCTGAGGATTCGTCCTTCCTCCTGCCGAAATCCAATGTTATTCTCCACTTGCCGGGCGACCACGGGGAAGGCGATGTCCTATATTGCGCCGACGAAGTCCGCGGGGATGTCATCGACAGCTGAACTACATATGACTCGGCTGGTCGTTGATTCGTCGATGACGAACGGCCACGATCTTGCGCCGGCGTCGCGGCGCACGGGCTATGGACGAAGCACGAGGGCGCGCGGAGGTACTTTCGTGCGAATTGCATCGGAGTCTTTGGCGGACGAATTCCGCAGTATGCCTCGTGCGGAAGCATGGCAATCGATGAGGCAAATATTTGCAGCAAGGGCGCCATGTTCTTCATTGTCTTCGTGGCAATCATCGCAGCCGCTGCCATGAGCCATGACCTCCTTCTATTGGAGGGGCTTAAAACACAACACCACTTCGCGCCAAATTTCTTTGTCCGTGACTGAACTCAGGTCTCACGACTGACAAGAAGCCCTTATCCCTCTTGGGTAGGCGCTCGTCCTTTCAATGCCTCGTGCCCGCCAAGCAATTACGCGGTGGCGGCGTCGTACTAGCCGTCCTCTAGTGTGGTCATCCTTCGCGATTATAAACGGCACCTACAGCGCGCTCGAGACCAGGCGATCCATCGTTTTGCTGATCGTTCGACGTCACGTCCATCGTACCGACGAAGTTATGCAATATTGCTCGCCCGAGACGCCATCGCCATACGAGATCGGCAATGCCACATCGACGAACGCCACGACAAACGTCGATGGGTAGTATTTTCGGGAGGCGATTCAATGCCACGAGATGGCGCAGGAGGAGAACGAGAGAATAACCGAGCGCATGAGAGAATAATGTGCTGATGTGTCATCGATAACATCTCTCCAGTCCGAAATGATGATGCTCGGCCTGTTATTGATGTTTGTCTCAACTTCTACCACGTGGCCGTCGCTGACCGCCCAAATGGAGTCCGGAGAAGGGGTGCAACGGTTTCGGGTGCCATTGTGCACATTATCATGGTCATCGTAAGGCTTGTCAATTACGGGACGGACTGCGTGACATACGCGGGGGGCATGGGAGATTTGGTGCTCGTCGCCTTCTTCATTGTTGTCATTGGGATCAATGTCGTCCTGGCCCTGTGCGCTTGCGGGGGACGTCGCCTCCTCTCGGCGGACATCGATTGCGAAATGTCAATCGGCGTCGATGACTTGGAGCAGCGGGTGGAGGAGCCGAATGATTAGTCGGATTTTCTGATTTATTGAACTCAGAATCGGCATCAAATCTCTGTCCAGATGAAAAGATGCACCTGTGATCCCGGGCCAAAGTCTCTAGTGCTGTCAAGATTCATTGCTTGATTGCTCAAGTCTATTGAACAAACCATGGATCACAACATCGTCATCAATAATAATATTGCAACCAAAAAAAAGAGGCAATATGATTTATCTATCGAGGGGATACTCCCCATATGCCCAAAGCATATAGCAACCTCATACATGCGATTTCGCCCAACATGGTAAGGCTCACGAAAATGGCATCCCTTTTATTTCTGACGAGCTTGGAACCATCTTTATCGACCCAGGGTACGCCTACCTGACCAACCGGTATGCCAATCACACGGGCACGATGGATCATCTCGACGTCCTGTGTCCAACCCTTCAAATGGAGTTCATCGTAGAGTACCCTCCCCGCGGATGTCGTCATCAATTTGAATCCGCACTGCGTATCTCGAATGCCGAGATCGGCACCGATGAAAATTAGAGACACGCATGCTCGAAATCCCCAACTAAGTAGTGATCGCAGGGGAGATTTCGGTTCGAGGTATCGTCTGCATCCGACGACTAACGCCGGGGGTTGATCGAACGGATATCCATCCGACGCGATGGTTGTGGACATCGCAGTCTCGGAGGCCGAAGAAAGCATCTCCTCCATGCAACAAAGCATGTCGTCTATGCAGGATATATCCCCGCTTCCATCCGCATCCGCCACCAGAACGATGAATCTCACATACCCATCCAAGTTTGCATCTTCATCGGATGATAGACCCGGCATCATCGATGAAGAGGGGAGCTCGGCCATCCCCCTTTCGATCGCTGCGCCCTTGCCGGAATTCTTCGGTAGGGAAATCACCGTCACGTCCTCGTCCACGTTCCAGCAATTGTCATCGTTCGCGCGCTCCTCCTCGGAGGACGATGACGTACGCGTACGCCACGATCCCTCGCATATGAAGTCGGCGGTACCATCGGTGGAACCATCGTCCACCACCAGTATACGGGCGTTTCCCGTGGCAATCATCGGATCCGAGTCGGCATCCGCGCGGCGACCCCGTCCCGGGCGAGGGCGGTGCCGGACGACGGGCGTTTTGGTCAGATGATTCGCGTACGTCGACAACGTGTCCCCGATGCGATTTCGCTCGTTGTATGCCGGTATGAGTATCGTCAGGTGGTAATGGCATTTCGCATGCCTCGCATCCCCCGAACGAATTCCCCCGTCCGCCCCCGACGCCATCGCTCCGTGAGTGGCGGCGCATCGTTGAGTTTTCCGCCTCGCCGCGCCGCGTCCCCTCCCGTTGCACATCGAAGACGACATGGACGACGTCGAGGCGAATGACGCCAGTGGTGACATCGAGGGCGACATCGATATGTTATCGTGGCCGGGTTCGATCGACGGATGCGATCGGCATGCAGTGGCGGGACGGAGGGATACGACGCATCCGACGCACGATGGCAGGATGAGGGAAACGGCGAGTGGGACGGAGGAGCGGAGGCCTCGACGACGTGCATGGCGGGCCGAACTCATCGATATCGTCCGCGTGGGAAGTGTATTTTATTCGTGCACCGGAGATGATCCCCCCCCCCCTCGATACCTCGTCATCCCCTCGTCGCCGGGAGCCAGTCATCACCGGTCATTTACATCTACCGAGGGTCGTCGCCCTTTGTTTCCTTTTTTTCTTTTTTCGTCTTGTGGGGTGTGCCTGGTGAATAACAGACCGTCGTCTCGGGGGAAGAACAGACCGTCCTGTCTCCCGCCCAAACATCTTTTCGGCGACTCTGTTGCTCGTTCAAAGACGTTCCAAAACTCCCATCCCACACACACAAAATGAGACCATGATCACGAATCACTTGTTGCTGGGGCGGGGTCGTTCGTCCTCCATCGCATCCCCACACCCACGCCACGACCCACCTCGCAAAAATAAAATATAACATCGCACCACAATGTCAAAGACGACGACGTCGCCAATCCTCTTGGATATCATCTTCCTCGACATGGACGGCGTCCTACTTCCGTTCGGGGACCAGGACTGTCAGTACGCCAACATCCTGGGGGGGGGGGTACGGCTTGCCCACACCTACACGGACGGATGCATCTTCCCGAATGCGACCATGGAGGCGCTGACTGAATTGTTGGTGAAACTGAACGAGACGAGGATCACGGCGGAGGGCGGCGGCGAGGAGGGCGTTGGTAAGAGTGCGATGACGAATCCGAAGATCGTACTGTCCTCGAGTTGGCGATCCCGTCCGAAATTCGTCAAGGACATACTAAGCAGCTTTCGTGTATTCGTCGCGTCAAGGGCTGGGGGGGAGGACGGCACCAGGATATCCAAGGCCTGGGCATCGGCCCTCGACGACGACGGAAACTCGTTCTTCGACGTCACGGATACCGCATATCACTCGACGAGGTACGACGAGATCATCAATTGGGTCAATAATGCACAGACGAACGGGAGGGATGAATTCAAAATACGATCGTGGATCGCCCTCGACGACGAGGATCTCGTGAACGTCAACGAGGAGGGACAGGTCATGACGCATATGATAAGACACGCGGTCAGGACCGTTAGTTCGGTCGGATTGACGCTGAACGACGTGGATGTTGGCATGCGTTTATTGGATGAACAGATACGGGAATATCACGATCTGTGAATTATATTCTTCGAGGAATACATATTTCAATAGTTTCATTACTGTCTCAATAAAACGGACTTAGTTAAAAAAACACGGTCTATATGCAGCGGCAGGTCTCAACATGCTCGTTGCCCATAGCTCCTTCGAACGTGAGACTACCCTTCGCCCGTAACAAATCCACTTCTATTTGTCATTCGTCGAATTCGAAACGATCCATGACCCTGAGCGGTAATTCGATCGCGTCCAATTCCGATTGCAGGTATATTGCCAATTCCCTCGCCGATGGCCTGAGACTCGCGTCGTTCCTGTAGCATTTATTCATGGCACTTAATACGGTCTTTATCGGACTTGTCGTATTGCCCAATTCCGGCGGCACCTTCGGCTTACGGCCCTTCAACTTCGCCCGTGCTATCCTTTCCTTCTCCTTGACGGTGATTTTTTTGACGTCGTAGTCGTACTAGAAAAAGATGATGCGCGTGTGTGATACATTCCCCGAAGAGGCAGGTGGCGATGATGGATTGATTGCTTTAGATTCGAAAATAAGTCGAACGTGGTCAGATCTCGTGGGTTTTCGATTGCGCGAAAACGGCCCTTACCTTCCATGGACTACTCCCGACGGCAATTTTATATAGAATGTTTCCCAATGCGTAAATGTCGATCTTCTCATCGAGTTTACCTGTCGATAGTTCGTCCTCCTTGCGTTCCTGCTGTTCCGGGGACATCCACTGTCAAAAAGCATTCGCCGGGTGCGAAGAAATTAGTTGTCATTCGCGTTCAGATGTGTGTATCGAACACATAAAATCGCGACTCTCACCTGTGGGTTGGCGAATCGTCCACGGAACAAGCAGGGCAATCCCGTACGTATATTCCTCTTCCGAAATACGGCGATATTGAAATCGTTGATCAACGGCGTTTCGATGCCATTTCGGTAACCGAGGAGTATATTGTCCATGTTGATGTCGTTGTGGATCAAAGATACTGGAAAAGCGGTTCCGTTGGAACCGACGCCGCCCTTCTCGTGGGCGGCTCCGCCAACTTTGGTGTTATCACCGTCCGCGGAGCCCGGTGACGAGTCGTCGCCGCGCGATTCGTCGTTTATGTTGACGTACCCCGAGCTATTCCATGAATCGACCGCGTGAATGTCGGCCACCCCGTTCGCCAAATACGTCGCCATGCGCAGCTTTTCGATCGGTTCTAGGACCGGCAACAGCCCCTTCAAATCCCCCCCGGCGAATTCCTTTGCCGAAATGCATGTAGTTTCGGTGGGTATAGCTCTCGATGAGTACACAAGGTAGGACAAAAGAACGGACACATCTTACCTGCAACGATGATGTGCCACAATAACCGTATATATTGATGGTGAAACGGCTCTTCGTTAATATGTCCAGTGAAATTGCGTCGACCCGACTGAGTTCGAATACTTCCTTGTTCGGCTCGTGGATGTACCTGTGACCAGAGAGTGGTAGAGTGATAATCGATGTAAAAAGAAATGAAAAAAACGAGCGACGATGCCATCGTTCGACTATTAGTAACTCACTTGATCGATTTCAGCACAACGTGCATATTCACCGATTCGCCATCTTCCTCCGATCGTTCTAATATCCTAGGAGGGGGGGGCTTCGGAATATCCGGCGACGAATTGCTCTCCATTTCCTCCGCCCTCTCCACCACGTCCACCCTCCACGCATTCCTCCAGAATCCCTTGCTGCTAACTAATGTGAATGCCCCGACATCGAGGAGCGACGTGATATCCACCTCGTGTAGAGAATTGCACGTCGGCTGCGCGCGGGGGCGTTGGAATAAGGGTGCGAGCGGGATGAGATGGAAAATTTAGAACGCAGCGACTTCCCCACAATAACCGGACACGGGGGCATCAATGAGGGTACACGTACGTGAATGTCCAACTGCCACGCGGACATCGGTACGCATTCGTCATCCTGGTCCCATACCACCGTCTGCGTCTTATACGACGACGCATCGTCCGACGAATGATCCCCCGACGAGACGACGGCATCGGATCGGCCATCGACGGGCGATGTGCCGGGACGTCGCGCATGCTCTTCATTATGTTTGCCCGTTGCGACGACGACACGATCGCACCCGTCCAAACACACATATCGATCGAACCCGATCGACGACGCGGGCTTCGGCAACGACAGACGATGGTGCGACTCGGACGACGACCGTCCCGCTTCCGTGGCGGGATATGGCCTGAACGACGAACGCCGCCGTGGCGGACCGCTGTTATCGTTCCGGACCACGTGCGGCCCATCGTGTCCACCACGTATCGCGCTCTCATTGCCCCGCCTCGCAATCTTATCTCGGACGTGGACGTGCTGCTTCGTCCCCCCCTCGCCGTTCATGTCCGTCTTGTTACTACCGCGTCTCGCCGTCTTATCGCGGACGTGGACGTGCTGCTTCGTCCTTTCCTCGCCGTTCGTGCCCGATGATGACATCGGTTCCCACGAGGCCCCGGCTTCTCCCCCCGCCGTTGCCCTTCCCTCGTCGTGGTCCATTCCTACTCCCCCCCACCCACCGCCACCGTGACGATATATATAGTTCGTGATCGATGAATACGCGATCAGCACCGCGAGCAGTGGCACGATCGTCCGCCGCTCCGCCGCCGGCGCGCATTGCCTGGTGCGTCTCGTCGGCGGGTTGGAAAACGACGGACCCCCGCCTCCGGTCATACGGGATGTGGGAGTGTTCGGATGGCGCATCGTGTCAACTTACAACCCCCTTTTTTTGGGTAGCACGCGTTTCTCTTTCCTCCCTTCAGGGATTATTCGATCGAACGACCAAACTCACCCCCCCCACCCCCCTTCTTTCTCCCGGAGCGATCGCGGTGGTTCGATGAACGAGTCGCGTGTCATGTATGTGTCATTTGCGATGAACTTTGCTCCATCGTTATGACGACGACGATGACCACTGCATGCACCGACGAAACATTTTATTTTATGTGAGAAACCGGACGACCTTTTTTTTCAAAAAAGGCACATCATTCATTGCGTTGGGGTAGAAATGTGAGTGAGGAGATCAAGCTTGCAAAAATAGATGATGACGAAAACGGTAGTTTAACCCCAGATTTTTCCCTTCAACCGTGATTGGCGGAAAAATGCATTTTTTTAGTTATATATATGTACGGGGTTTAGGCAGGATTTTTTGCCTCGTGATCTAGTGGATACAAAGTGGATACATATCGTACGGTCAATGGCCAGACCGTAGAGG